>JUFY01022492.1:39563-87156 GCA_001855655.1 Leptopilina clavipes
AAAAAAAAAAAATAGAAGAAACAAAAAATGTAAGTGTTCTAAAATGATTTTAAAAAATTTGAATTTGCCAATGTATATTTGATAGAAAAAGTAATGTCATTTGCGAAATATATGAAAGAATTGAGAAATGCTTTTTTTTATCTGTATTATGCAATAGTGTCATTGGATATTCCCTGTTGAGGGTTAGTGACCTTTGACCCCTGCGTCAAGGCTTCGGGCACAAATAATAAGTCTGAAAATTAATTGCATTAACACGTAACTATTATTTTTTCTTTTTTTTTTCCAAGTAAAATAGAATTTGATTGTTAAATTATATGTAAATTAACATATTAACAAATGTATAAATAAATTATCATTAGATTTTTAAAATTAGTATATAATTAAAGAGAATGGAAAGAGAGACGTTCAACAAATTCAAATTTTTTTTTAAATACAAGATCCAATTCCTATGCTCTGAGTTAAATTTTAATCTTTTAGAGTATGTGTATATATATGTATAGCCGCGTTAATTAATTTATTCATGAGGATCATTTATGAATTATTATAGTTTCACTTCCGCGATGTATAAACGCGTGTTCTATTTTTAATTTTATTGATTTGTAATAGTAAGGGATCAATAAAAGCATATTATTTAATGTTACACTACCTAAGATATTTTACTCTATTGCTTTAAGCTTTACTCCTCTTTTTTTTAAATATATTTGAAATTATAAAAAATTTAATTTGTAAAAATATAAATTACAAATCTACAATTAAAAAATTTTTAAATTATTAATCACTCGAACCCTAATATAATGAATATAACAAAACTTGCGAATCATTTTGAACTTTTGCTTACAAATTAATAGTAATTTTTACTTTTGACTTATTGTGTAAAGCAAAATACAAAATCATTCTTTTTTCTGCTATAATAAAGTTGCGAGAAGTAGATTTACAGTTACTAGAAAGTTACAGTCTTATGCACATATAGTAAAATTATTATGAGATTTTCTAAGAAACAAAATTCGAAACAGTTACTAATCTTCTTGTTTACAACGCACAGAAAAATAATTTGTTTACCCTTTTCTTAGCTTTTATTACCTTTTAAAATTAAATGAAATTAGTTTCTTAAAAAAATATTAATATTATCAGTTAAATACTATAATAGTTTTTTTTAAATAAAAAAAAATTTACAGTTGTAAATTTAATCTTTGTAATTTAAACTTTTTGCTTTTGAATTAGTTAAATAGTAAGAAAAAAATTTTCTACTTATTTATTAGTAAATTTTAACTAATTCAAAAGCAAAAAGTCGGTCACTAATTGAAATTAGTTAAAATTTTTACTAATTCAGATTTAGAGAGTATAAAGTAAAGACGATTTCCGGGAAGAATCGAACACCTACCCCAAGTTCATGTTTTTGCAAGTGCCTTAACGACTGCGGCTATCGCGGAATAAATTTTCTTTTTTCGAAATATTAACTATTTGTTGAGATCCTCACCGTTTCGATAAAGAAAATCAATTTTAATTCTTAAATTTACTCGTTTATTGATATAATTTTGATTTGAAATGTTAATTGACCTCTTGTGTAAATGTGCGGAAAAAAGAAATCCAAAAATAACACATTGAAATTCCTTTTAACCGGCTGATGATCATTTCTGGAGAGTCATATAGCTCAGAGCCTCGGTTTTGGAACCAGACACACACTATTTGTCCAAGTATTTGACTGACTTATTTTCTTCTCTTTAGACAGTATCTTCAACGGTGGAACGTTTTAAGATTGTTTCATCCTGCGTTAACCCTGGGCACTTGAGACACAGTCTCTCGTTCACCATTCGCTCCATTCGTACTCTGTCACGATTTTGCAGACTACTAGTAGCGGTGCTATTCTAATTCTAGCACTATTCTAGTCCAAGCAAAAGCAGCAGCAGCATCATCAGCACACAGGCAAGAAGCCGAGAGAGAGAAGAAGAAGAAGAGTAGTCAACGTTCACCAATTCAGAAGCTCCGCTTCCCCTCACACACAACTTGCAGTTGAATTTCGCGTGCGATACATATCAGCCGTGTGTGTTTCGAACTCTCTCTCTCTCTCTCTCTTTTTTTTTTCTTTCTTTGATTAATTTTCATTTCCTCAAATCAAAATTTTCCATTATCGTATTATCAGGAAAAAGAGAGAGGTCATATCAGAACGTCCATTTTGAAATTTTCTATCATATATATGTTCGCAATTCTCCTGTGTGAGAAATTTTGCATCTAGCGACATCTGAAATTTCAGATTCCACACTCTTCAACTCGATTTCGTGTGCGGTGAATTTGCACCTGATATGAAATTTAATTTTTACAATAATTAAAAAAAATCAGCAGAGAATATAAGACTATTTGCAAAAATTATTTACAACTTGTGAAGATCGGAGAGGGATAAAGGAAAATGCAGTGGCGCCGACAAAAAAGAGTCACCCACGTGATTGGTTCTTCTAATCATGTTCTGCTTTTTGCGAGGTACCAAAACGGTACGAAATTTACTAATCATAATCTGGGAAATTGTTAGAATTCTTTTTCAGTACTATAATTTCCGTCAAAAAATTTTCTCCCTTTTTTAGATCTTTTTTGGCAGAAAAAAAATTGTTTATTTAATTTTCTTTTTATCAACGAGACTTGTTTTCAATTTCACACATATGAAAAATTTTTTAATAAATTATTGAAGAAAAATACAAAAACTGTCTTTGTAAAAAAATTGCATTTTCTTTCATCGATTGAAATATCAACAAAAATAAAATATTATGAAAAATATAAAAAAATTTATATATAAATAAAATTGATCTATTCTATTTTAAATTGATTTCGTTTTGAGAGACCCTGACCACTTTGAAATATTATTTTTATACTTGTATAACGTTTGATATATGAACACTCATCGACAACAATGTTTCATCTATAAACAATTTTAGATAAAAAAAAGAATAATGTACTATAATTATTAAAATACTAAGTTATTAACATTTTTTTCCATTGGAACAAAAAATTATCAAATGATAACTTTTACATCCATTTTTATCTGTATATTATTTTTAAAAAATTGTCATTTTAATTAATTTAAAGAAACTGAAGGATCTCGTTAATAAAAAAAAAATAAAATATTTGTAAAAATTATAAATATCGTTGTTATAAAAAAATAATGCATAAAAAAAATTGTTCATAACGTATTAAGATTTATATGTAATTGTTTTTAGATTGCTTTTTAATGAATCGCTTATTTTTGACTAATTACTACTGGTTTACTAATTAGTCAAACTATTACCTAATCCATTAAAAACAAGTTGTAAAATTCAAATTCAAATATTTATACACTCAGTCAATTGTATATACAGCTGGCAAAAAAAAAAAAAAATAATGAAAGAAACTTTTTCACGAGAAAACGAAGCTGTATCGGTTACTGTATAATTATAGTCTAATTAGCGGACGTGTCGATGCAGTGACCACGTGACAATTATATAGTAAATATGCACCGTGCAAAGAAAAATACTCGTTACAAGCTCTTTGAAATAGTTTTGACTTGCTTTCAACTATGTTGCACCGTTATTTAATTATTCTTGTGAATGAGAATTTTATTTTTCCTTTTTTTTTTCTTCCTTTTGTTTCTTTAACTTGTAATAATTGACAGAGAGGCCAGGTTGTACTTAAAATATTTAACGAACCGTGCCAAGGAAAAGAGGAGACACTATACTCTTAAAACAGTTTTGAAATTTTCATTTGTAATCGATTCCATAAGGTTGACAAACACTAATTATTTTATTTTTAGATTATCCTTATTTTCCTTCAATCGAATCTTTTTTTCAATTATTCAATACCTATTTTTAATTCTATTTTAATTCAATTTTTGTTATTTTTTACATCTGATTGCAAACTATTGCAATAAAAAAACAACATTTAAAATTTAATTAAAGAAAAAAATCAATTATTGCAGAAAAATGTATTAAAATGAAAGGAATAAATTCTATACATAATTAACGTATTCAATTTTTTTTCAGCTCCACCGGGTGAAGAAGACGAGGAGGATGGATTAAAAAATGGCTATTTAAAGGGACAAGAAAATGGTACGAATTCACGGCCCTTTGATAGGAATGGACAAATGGGTTATAGGCCAAGAAAAACCGGGAGCGGGACCACCACCACAAGTGGATACACGAGTGCCAGTTCAAAATCGAGAAGAGATGACTCCACTGGTTCGCCGTCACAGCCAAAGATCATTTTTAATGAGGAAGAATACACGCGAATCACAACACCGCGACAGGATGTTCTATTTAAAAAAGGTTATCTTTCACAGAAAAAACCGTGGACAAGCACAGCGAGCACGAGTGCAACACCATCGACCACTGAGAGTCAATCAGCCTCTCATTCCACCGCAGGTAGAGGTATAGGTAGAGACGTAAAAATTTCATGCATTTTTTTTTAATTTAATTTAATTTAATCCTCATTTCTTTCATCATCATCATCATCATCATCATCATTATAAATCAGAATTAAATTTTTACCTAACAAAACTTTTTTCCTCTACTCGAATTTTTATTCAAGAAAAAAAAGCATCTTTCATGCTCGTTGATTCTATTTGAGGATGCATATCAATGGCCGAAACTGTTTCTTACAATTAGATGAATGAAACGAGTAAACTTGGCACTACGTAACGTGATGAAATTTAAACGAGCATAGCTAACAAAGCAATAAATTTCTATCAGATGTTTGAATCAACATAAATATATACATTTAATTCTGTATCTTCTATTATAATACGCGGTCATCGAGAGGTTAAGTTTATACAGACTTAAATGAAACTGCGAATACAGATTTGTCTCACCGAGCACTATATTAATTCGGAAAATTGATTATTATTGATAATAAATATTAACAAACTGATTTAAATTCTTGACTAAGAAGCAAAAACGTGCATAAAAATATACTTGACAATTTTCAAATTTTTTTTCTATTGAGAAAAAATTCTTTTCATCGATTTTCATTCCACCAGATTGAAAATAATAATAATAATTATTATTATTATTTCAATTTTTTATTTAATACTTCTCTTCAGTTTTACGTTTACTTTCTCGTTTCGGTACATGAAAAAAAATCGTCACGGTCATTTTTAACTATAATGACAATTGTTTTTTTTATTTGTAAATTTAGGGCATTTTTATAGTTTGTAAAACAAGAGAAAATTTTTTTTTCTTATTTCTTTATGGAATATACATCATCATTATCATCCTATACTAACTTTCATACTTTCTAAAACAATCAAAAACATATTCATAAAAAGATTTCCTTTTTCTACGAATTAATTAATGCTAATAAATTGAAGGGAACGATTTGATTTAAACCTATTTGAGAAAAATGAATAAAGATTAGCAGAAAAGTGATTGGAGGACGATTTTGAGTTCACGGGGAATGCAACTATTGGGTCAATGGGCAAATTGGATTTTATTGAATAATTCTTTTTTTTAGATGGAAGTGAGACGACTGAGGATCAACAGCTGCTGGACAGCGGAGCAGGAGAGTACTCATCAGTGATTGAACCTGCTGCACAATTAGGATATGGGACATTTTACGATCATGCCAGTGGTTATTATTACGAGTATCCTGTAATGCTGGTGGGACCACCAATGCCCGAACAAATGGAGCCAAATTGTTTAGCAGCAATGTCTTGTGGTCCGGTACCACTCAGACCTATCGAGTGGGTAAATCCCGCTTTCGTTCCAAAACTCGATGGTCAACAATTTTGTTACACTGACTATCAGGTACATTTCCCTCTCAACTAACTAACTAACTAATTCATTCATTCATTCATTAATTCATTCATTAAATAATCGAAATTAAATCAAAAACGGGTTTTCTAGTTACTAATTGTGTTTATTTTTTCCAGTCAGCGCAAAGTGTCGATTGCGCAGCAATGGTAGACGCACAAGGAATGATGGTGACTGCTGAGAATACGAATATAAATGGTAATGAGAGTTACGCGGAAAGTGCGAGTTGCAGTGGAAGCATAGCCGGCGAAGATACATTGGAGCAAACTGAGGAAAACACTGAAGAGCTTCCAATTAATGAAGTTCAGGATGGCTACAATGGTGGACCGTACATTGAGCCGCCAACGCTTGTGCCACCAATGCACATAACACCCGTCGTGCAACCATTACCACAGCCCTATATGTATCCTGGTCATTACATGTTTGGGCCATCGCTCGTTAACGTTAATGGTTAGTCCCCCTGATTAATTGCACTCAAGTTATTTTTCTTAATTTCTCAAAGAAAGAAATACTCAGAAAAATATCTAATTTACGACTGATGAATAGCACTATACTCACTTTAAGGGAAGGACCGGAAACGATTCATTCAAGAAATTGTCATTCACTTTCAATCACTAAAAACCTAAACGATTCAATTTTAATCATCTTGAAAAAATTAAAAATTCAAAGAATTTCCACTATTTCGAACAAGGAAAAAATCTTTTGAACCAGAATTTTATAACAATGAAAATTCCGTTAAAATAGAAATTCGAATAAACGAGTTTTATGGTTCTTTAAATTGTATCAATTTCTTTGGTTTTGCGTCTTCAATGAAAAGAAGAAATAATCTAACCATTTTAAATTATAAATCGTTTTCATTTCTTCTTGAAAGAATTTTTAATTGCAATTATGTAAACATAAATTAACGTTTGCATAATTGTAAATAAATACAGCTCTCGATTATAAATGATTCTAATGTTAATCGGGAACAGTATCAATTGGATGCATGGCCAAGGGAAAGAGATTAACACATATTCATGATTGCTGTCCTGTTCATCAACATCGTTGCTGTATTTTTTCCGTCGTACCTCTACCACATTTAAGGTAATAGGTTACAATTTCGCGAAAGAGAAAACATCCACATTTTTTTTTCTTTTTCTTTTTTTGATACGATCGTGTCACAATTTTTGTTCCTAATCATTTCAATTAACTTGTTCAGTGAGGCGTCAATTCAATTCAAGTCTGTAGGACTCTAATTCAACAAAACAAATTCCACAGATTTCGAAAGTGTTTCGCACAGTATATATGCTTATTCAATAAATTAGAGGATAATATTTATTTAGCGGTCTAAATTTATGGTTTCTTGACTATTCGTCTTTTAGTAGCTTAATTGCTTTTGCATCTAGTCATTTAGAGAGGACAAAGTGCTGTTTGTAGCATTTGTCTTGGCAAAGTTCCTTGAACTCATTTTACCTTTCTGTGAAATTCTTATCTGTTTTATTCAAAAAGCTCATGTCTTATTTTCTCAATTAAGTGCCGACATTTAATTATAGAAAGTCGAGAACTTTCAAAAAAAGAAAAGATAAAAGAAATGAAAGCATCAGCTTTGTTTTACGCGCAAGAAACACAAGAAGAGAGCTAATCGAACAGGCAACATCGCAAACTATTTGAAACGTTTAACCAATTATTTCGATTTTCCTTAAAATATTTAAACTAGATGAAAATACCATCAATGATTGATAGTAATTTTAATACAATGAATTAATCATTTTAAACGTTGCAAATTCAATATTAATAAAAAGGCCCAGAAAATTATATTTTGTCGTCATAAATTATTAATTTAGAAAATTAATTATTTGATATTATCAAAAAGTATTTAATAGTAACTAAATAATTAATATTCTAATTAATAAATAAATAGGCGTTTATTAATATAATAAATAAATAATAAATGAATGATAATTAAAGGAACTCGTTTCACGATCGTAACCAAAAAAGAAAAAAAAACTTCGTCACTCGATGTATTATTATTGTTTGTTTGTCATTATCATCATCACCACTTGGAATGTCAAGTTTCACTTTGAAAATTTAATGACTCGTTTGGTGAGAGATCCCGATTCGAGCAATAAATTCGAGACACTGTAATTACAATAAGAAAGCACTTTACGGACCTATTGACTTGCACGAATAACCACGAAGGGACTCGGTATTTAGCATGAGAAATATGTAGTCAGAGGTGCAATTCTGTAAGTGCGAGGGCTTTGGCAGTCATGGCACATTGCTGCACTCTAAATAGATATGTTTAAAAATAAACTATAGCGTTAAAGCGCGTCGCAAAGATTTTCAAAGACAATTCTCGTGTGGGGGACTTTTTAGCAAAAAAAAGGAAGAAAAAAAAATTCAAGTCGTCTCTCGCCATTCATCCGTGTCCAATTGGAATTAAACCGAGCGCGCAAAAATCAGTGTTCTTTCTCTCTCTCTGTCTCTCATTCTTTCTCTTTTCTTCTTCAACTTTTGAGAGTAAATAGAGAACACTTTTTCTGTCTCAAGGTGTCACCATCCAAAGCGGGCCAATGGTCAGGTACAACGATGTCATGGCACCAACTACACCAATGACGTGCGCCAAGTGGAGAAGAAAGAAAAAGAAGAGAAAGCAGATGCGACCTCCTGTTCCTGTAAGTCGATTAAACTCTAATTTTACATTTTTTTCTCCAAAAATTTTATGTGATTAAATTAACATTTTTTTTACTGAACTGTGAACAATTCAATAAATAAAAATTTCGACTTCAGGGAAATACGGAGGACGAAGAGGAAGAGGAATACAGTTCGGAATGGGAGAATGGTTCAACTCGACAGCCTTGGACGGAGAGTTCATCAACAACAGTAACAACGACAACAAGGCCCCTAAATCCTGAATGTCAAGAATTCCAACTTCGATCCAATGTTGTCAGTCAATCGACTAAAGTTGAATCATCATCACCTCACGAGAATTCACTCATGGAAACAAATTCGAATTCAACTTCCTTGGAAATTTCCACTCTTCAGATGAGTCAAAATTCTTCTGAAGAAAAAGCAACTGTTTCCATGACAAACATGCTCAACGACTGTTCCATTAATGGGGACAATTCAAAAAGACTGACCGAATCCTCCTCCGGATTCCCGCAAGAACCTTCCGCAAACGAGACTGACGGAGGCACAATAGAACCACGAGGTGCTTCAACAAAAGACGAGCCCAATTTCCACGATTCCTCCAATTCATCATTATTAAAATCATCCAATCAGCACAACAATTCTCATCACACCGTCAACGTTTCACATTCATCGAATATTGAAAATTTAACAAATCATCAACATCAAAATTCCAAGACTGTTCAAAGTTCGAATAGTCAAAAATCGACTAATATTCAAAAATCATCAAAAACAAATAGTCAAAAATCGTCAACTGGCAAAAAATCAAACACTCAAAAATTGTCAAATATTCAAAAATCTTCCTCATCAAATAACCAAAATTCTGCAAATATTCAAAATTCATTGAATGATCAAAAATCATCAAATGTGGAAATATTGTCGAATGATCAAAATTCTTTGAACGTTTGTAATTCATCAAATACTTGTAAATCACCTCTTGATGATGTCAATAACGATGAACAAGAACAACTATCGCGTGAGATTACCAATTTGAAAATACGAATCAACGGTATGAGAACGACAAAACCAATTGTTGATGCGAATCCACAAGATGAGAAACCATGTTCACGACCTGCTAGTCCGGAAATAAATTGTACGATAACTCCGATAAATGCAGAGACACAACGTCTTCCTGAAATTTACGAGTCCCTAGTCACAAGGCCCATCGTTCCACCCAGAAGGAAATACAGTTCCAAAAGTACAAAATTCGTTCGCGAACCAACGCCAGGTCCTGATTTAACAGACGAATTCAACACCGAATTGGAAACAGTGGAGAAAAAAATTGACGATATTCAAATGCACAATGGTTCATTGGGTCAAGTAATATGCGAGCGTCTTGATGATTCTCAAATAGTACAAACAAATTTTGAAGAAAAATTCAATGAACGAGTGAAATTTGATGAAGAGGAAAAAGTTGAAAATCACGAAAACAAGGTGAATCGTCCAATAACGGAAGCGGTGACGGAATGGCTTCGAAAGGCAGACTCAACGGATTTATTTGTCACCACCACGGGTCTTGAATCCGAGACTGATAGTGATGATATTGATGATAATGAAGAGGAGGATGAGGTGGAGGTGAATGATGAAAATTTAACGAGAAAGCCGCCAAAAAACTTGCAGGGCAACCCCATACCTGCACTATCTTCTAAAGGCTGCGTCAACAAAGAATTGTTGATGCATTTGGCCAATTGCGGCGATTTCGCAACAACTAACAAAAAGATTAGAGAGCAACTGAAGAGTTTGACAAAAAAATCGTCAGCAATTTCACGGAGAATGCAAAGCACGAGAAGCAAAATTAATAAAATAGCCGATTATAATGGTAACATTAAATTGTGCGACTCTGTGAAGGATAACTCGATGTTTGTTGGTGATTGCGATTTTACCATGGAGGATAGCGTTGCGGGTATGAGGGTTGCCACAAACTCTCGGACAAATGATGAGGTGAAGATCCAACGACCATTGAGTCGTCAAGACAAGAGAATCCAAATGGAGGATCCAACAATTGTTAAAACATTCGAGAAAGGCGAGATCGTTGTATCAATTGAGGGTAAACTTCTGCCGGACACGAAATTTCTCTACGAGCCGAGTAAATTTTTTCAGAACGAGCAGACAGAGCGGTTTGAAAAAGACAAGACAAATGAAGAAAAGGCAATAGTCGAAATTGATGAGAAAAAATGTAACGATGAAGAAATGGAGATAGAAGAGCCAGATGTACTTGACTGTTGGGAGGCTGAGATTGTCGAGCCAATTTTAAATCCAAAGCATGTTAATTCTCCCAATCAAGAAAATGAAGAAGAGGAAGAAGATGATGATCTCGATCCAGAAGTGGAGCACGTGAATAATTACAAACTCATAAGGGAAAGTGTGACAAGTGACATCAACGTCATGAATGATGAGAAAACGAACTCAGGTAACGTGCCAAACAGTCCCGCGAGTCTTCAAAGCGAGGAGATTCCGATTTTCATGTCGACAAAACAAAAAATGCCGATTGATGAGGCTTTCGAGGTTTATGAAAGTTGCTACAATGGAAATCAATATATCACTCTGGATCCGAGATTCAGGAGACAGTCGAAAATTGGTCACGAGGACGGCCCCATACCTTGTAAAGCAGTCTGTTGCAATATACAGTAAATTCTAATTGTAAACTCGTTATCGGCAGGGACGATATTCTTTAGGATTAGTTCAGACCGGTGTCATTTTGAAACAAACATAAAATTATTCACTCATCAACTAACAACAAGAAAGTACAACGTTTAATATAATAAAGCAATGAAAGTCAATTAACAATCTTCTCGAAAATCAACAACAAATTTTAGTTAAATACTCATTTATGAACTTTCAATTCAAAGTTTCTTAATATAATATATGAATTTCAAATTTAATTGATTAATATTTAAAAGATCATTTTAATTTACGAGATTTTAAAAAAATTATAATTTACGAATAGTAATTTTCAAATTCTAAAGATTTTACTTTTCTTTCTTTCTTTATTTTTTATATTTTCCATTTTATGCGGTAAAATAAAAATTTTTACTCTAAATTTTACTTAATTTATTTTCATTTTCAATACAATACGAGATTATATAATATATATTATTAAAATATCATATTTGTGATTCATAATGTTAGTACAAAAATTTTTTAAAAAATAATCATGTTTTACTCGTGTCTTCTCGTGTTTTATACATTAATATCATCAAATTCAAAATGACACTGGTCTTCTTTATCTCTATTTCTTCAAAACTCAATTTTTCTCAGAAACAAATTCACAGTGATTTTTTTACACAAAAAAAAGGAAGAAAAAAAACTTTCGAAATATTTTACAATAATTTTATTTTTAATATTTCTTTGTTTAATTTTATTCCAAATTTCAGTACTTTTTGGAATTCAATTAAAGAAAAAAACGATTTTTTTTAAGAGAATTGAATCGTGAAACTTGGAATCGCAATGGAAGGATCTTCGCCTTGCAATTTTGTTTTTTGTAAATAGCTTTTTAATCGCAAACGTAATAACGTTGTGAATCTTAAGGAAAGCTCATGTGTCCTACAATTAGGTGTAAATTAGCCTTGCACTTGCAGTTCACTAGACTGTATTTACGCAGAGCATTGTTCATAAAAAAAAAAAATAGTCTTTCACTAAAAAATGTTTAAAAAAAAAGAAAATGTTCATTCAATTCTGAGTGCGTGTACTCTGATCTTTTTCTTTTTTTATGTTTAGAATGGACTCGTGTTGTCATTGTTATCTTGCCTGCATGTAAGCTTTATTATCTATTCAATCGATAACACTTTTTTTGTCATGCAGCAAGTTTTACAAAAAAAGAAATTTCATTTTATAATGAAAAACATTTCGCCTATCTACTTAAAAAAAACATGTGTAAAATAGTTTCACGCCAAATGTTAAAAAAATTTTTTTATTTAGTTTTTTATTAAAATGTTATTCAATGATTCAAACTATATTCAATTATGATATTAAATTTGAGAATTTACAATTATTCAATTATACAAATTGACGAATTCAAATTATCATTTTGAGTTTATTTGAATCATTCATTCGTTCATTTATTAAATTTAAGTTTAATTAATTGGTCGTGAGACATGAGGCTAATTATTATTATTGAGAATAAAGAAATAAAAATAGTTTTGAGAAACGATAATTTGTTATAATAGGGGGGTGAGGGACAGAGAAAAACAGGTTAACGACGCGTTGTTATTGTTATTGTTCTTATTATTCTATAGATGTTAATCTTGAACAAGGACAGAGTCATAATGTCTCAATGTTAGAGAATATGTTTTACAAACTCAATTAATGAAAAAGAAGAACAAATTTTTGAAATATAAAAATATCAAATAAACATCGCGTTTTAGACACTTTTCAGTCTATACATAAATATATATATAGAGTATGAAGCTTTGACTTTGTGGTCGCACAGAGAGATAAATATAGAATTAAATTTTGATTATTGAAAAAAAGGATAAGACAAGTTTTACCAAACAGAATTGCTAATTAGCATAATTGTATTATCGAAGTGAATTTAGAGAGCTAGTCAAATAGGTAGAATTTTATCTTCCTAAACCGTAAAATTTTTTAAAACTATATTATTTTAATATTACCATTAATTAATATTAATACTTTTTTTAAATACGTAAAATTTAAAAAAAAAATACTAAAATAGGTTGAAAATATTAATAAATACAGATTTGAATCGTGTTTTGAAACAATAGAAGAAATGTTTTATGAAAGACGGAAAAACATAATTGAAATTATTTTTTAATGTTGAAACTAATTTTTTAAAGGATTGTTGAAATTTATTTTAATAATATTTTTCCTTGCTTTTATCAACATTTTCTTTTGTTTCCAAACATCTTTCAAATTTCTTATAATCATTTAAGAAACCTTAAAAAAAAAGAAAAGAAATTTGTTTCTAATAATTTGTTACGAGTTTGGAAAGATAAAATATATCAATTACGTTAAAACATTATGTAAAAGGTGTTATAAACAAAATTAGAAATAAATTTTAGATGACGAGATGCATGATTGATAATGGCTCTCAAGTAATATCGAATTGAATTATAGAGGAATAATAACAAACTTATAGTTGGCCGAGAAAAAAAACTTTTTTGTTTAAAAAGCAAAATAATAATAATAAAAAAAAGACGCAAACTAAATAGATTGTACGGTAGTTATTAATGAGATAATATTGTAAATAGGGTAAAGCTTGTTAAAGGTTCAATATTGAAGCCTTGAAGTGATTAGAAAATGAGGGAGAGAGCGAATTTTTTTTGTTGCAATAGACGAGGATAAAATAGGCAAAGGACACACTCACGTATATTATAAAACATGAGTTTGATAACAAGGTCTATTTATCGCTAAACTAAAGTGTGCGTTGCATCAATTGTGTGCCTTATTCTGTGGCGGCCATTTTTGTAACAATTTCAAAAAAAAAATCAGAGCTAATTGATCCTTACCGAGGTGCGAACCAATTATGAAAAAAAGAAAAGAAAATTTGATTGCAAAATAAAAGAAGAAGAAGAAGAGAAAAAACGAAAAGTGAGTGATCTTAATTAGACCTCAGCTAAATGAACTAATTGTTAATGATAAAAAAAGACAGAATTAATTACACGAGTTATGGTAATTATATTGATTGGGCGTGCATATTCAAACAGAAAAAAAGAAAAATGAAAAGTCACCGGTTCCTTTTCATGTAACTAACAGATTCATTGCGTACGTATGTACATAATACATACCTAATAATTAAAACTCACACATGGCTACATCAATACGTATGCATTAAATAACATAAATGATACATTTGTCACATACATATACTTGCGACGAACACAAAAGTCATGTTATTGTACACTTAAAATTTTAGTTGTATCGAAATAAAGTGTAAGGTTTAACTTACTTCAAATCTCGTTGTGTTTTTGCTTAAAAAATATGAATAAAAATATTCAAAGAAGAGGATCGATGATACTTGTGTTTTATTTATACGCATAGTTAATTTTATTTAACTTAATTATTCACCTTTCAACCCTAAGATTTATGAAAGTGGACAATTAAAATAAATTTCTGCAAAGTACGCGTTTTAATTTAAAAAAAAGTGTATTCCAATCAATATCAAACGAATGGAATTTGAAACAAATAAATTATATATTTAAAGCAAATACCATTTGATTGACTCAAATAATTATATTTGATAAAAATAATAAATAATTATTTAAATCAAATTGTTTGAATCAAAAACAATTTTCTTACAATAACCTAATTCTCAAAACTAATTACAACGAAAATAGAGAGAAGTCAACAAATCTCATAGAAAACTGACAAGATTTTTCTCAAAAATCTAAAATCGAGCAGAAGAACTTTCACAAAAAAAAAACCTAACGAAAATTGGAGAATCGAACAAAAATGAAAAAATAGATGTGGAAAATGGGGGAAAAATTCACATAATGACAATAGTGGATCATTTAAAAACCAATTATTAAAAAAATAATTTGTTTTTATTAGACACAAAACATTATATCAGTACCTGTACAATAAGCTGAAAATAATAATAATAAACATCCTAATCTAAAGATTTTAAGCTTTAGAGAGAAAAATTAATTTAGAATTAACACTTTTTTCTTTTGACTAATTTTTGATTTCATTATTTTAAAGTTA
This sequence comes from Leptopilina clavipes, assembly GCA_001855655.1. Taxonomy (NCBI): domain Eukaryota; kingdom Metazoa; phylum Arthropoda; class Insecta; order Hymenoptera; family Figitidae; genus Leptopilina; species Leptopilina clavipes. The sequence continues at coordinate 54,659 of JUFY01022492.1, forward strand.
TTAAATTTAATAATCATTTTATTTCTATATGCAGGCTAAATTTTATAAATAAAAATAAATCTTCTTGGTCTCTTAATATAAAATACAGGTAACTTTGATTAATTCTTATGTTAATAATATAAAAATTTAAAGTTTTAAACATGTTTTAAAATGTTTCAAATTTTTTTTAATAGATATAAAAAGATAATTAAACTTTTTAATTTTCAAATTGTACCCGTGTACCAAGAAGTTTCAACCTAATCTAAAAAATATGCATGAACAATAAAAATCCACCTGCTAATTAAATAGATCAAGTATAATTTGGAATCAATATATTATTAATCGATTTAAATAGCTGTCATTATGGAATTTTTCAAAATTATTACAACCTGCCTCCGCCACATCACTTTTGAAGACAGGAGGGACTCACCAACTGCAAATGCTGCGAAATAGTTCTCCTCTCCATTCAATCCCTATAAAAAAGAACAATTTTTTAAAATTAAAACCATCAAAAAATATTTGGTAACTTAAATGAAATGAAATTATTTATAATTTCTTAAAATTAATTTTTACCTTAGGTGGAAGTGGGAAGATACACGATTGGAATCCTTCCATTTTTTTTGAAGTATCAAAACCACGTGATTTGTGCACTCGCGCACAGACTCTACAATTAATTTCACTTGTTGCAATAACACACAAATTTCAAATATATAATAATTCTGATAAGACTTTTCTATTTTAAAGCATTTCATAAAATTTTTAAACCCGCACTGACTCTAAAAATTTTACAAACCTATTTATTAAATATTTAAAAAATTTTCACTAAACCCGCACTGACTCTAAACTTTATTAACTTAACTGTTCATTATTTAAAATTTCAACTAAACTTTTGCGTTAATTTTTTACTCTTTTTTTCGCGCAAGGAATTGATAACTTTTAATCCAGATTTACTCATTTTCAGATGGCCATCTGTAAAGAAAGATGAAAAATAATTGAATAATTTATAATTGCATTTGGTTCTTTTATATACTTACATAATCCCTTGGATTTAAAAATATAATTTTAAAAATAATAAAATACATTGATAGTAATTCTTTACCTTTGATATCAAAACTTTGATAAGTGCGAATTGTTTTCAGGACATTTTGACGATCCAATTTCACCCGAAGATCTTTTTTTAGGTTATGTTGTAGATCAGCATTTTGGAAAAATAAAACACAGTTTTTGGAAGTAAAACAATCCTTCAAGTAGATTTAGACCTTATTTAATGTGATTTTGTTGATTATAATTGATAAGCCAAGAGAGCATAACCTAAAAAAAAAGAAAAATTGTCAATGTTGGAGAAATAAATAAATTTACTATAGACAAATAAATTTTCAAAGAAAAATAACAATCTTCAATACTATTACAATTGAGAGTCATAATTTCGAGTATTGTAATGACTTTGTGCAATTTTTTTTGTTATTTTACTTGTAACGGAAATTCAACAAACCATTAGGTGGATGGCAAATTTCAGTCTTTCATTTTGTCATTTATCGATCAATTTTGGTGATTGTTTTTATAAAATATCATACTCCATGACTTTCACAACAGGTGAAACCAAAAAGTTTAAAAAAAAATATGCGAAATTTACAATTTTTCATGAGAAAAACGAAAAACATATCAAGAGCAACACTTTCACTATAGAAAAATTTTCCAAGACTGATAGGTTCAAAATTCTGGGTTCTGATTGGTAGTAAAATATAACATGAATTTTGATTGGATGATATACTACGTTATTTATTTTCAGATTAAAGATAAATTTAAAATTAAATTATTTACAAAATAATATAATATTATTCAAGATAAATTTCATTTAACTAATAATTTAATTATTTATTCTCTTTTTAATTATGAGAATTTCATAAAATTGCATTTAATATAGGGAATTAAAAGTATTCCTATTTCCGGTTCAATTCCAGCGGGAAAATTTAAACATTAGACTAAAAATAGAGGTTAATTTCTATTGTGTAATACGGTATAAGGCGATTTTAAAGATAAAATGAAAATTTTAATTGATCGTGAATTTTGTAAAATTAATTTTCTTTTTTAATGTAACTTTTTTATAATCAAATCTGATTCCATTATTAAATTAATCAAAAATAGTTAATGTTACTATATGCGTTCGCGATTGCGTGGGAGTTTACAGATGTAGAACGGGAAGCAGTTGCCAGGCGCCTGCGCTTGGTTAACCTATTGAGTATTTACTCTGTCATTTGCGACGCGTTGTTTAATTGTAAATAATTCATTCTCGTTCGGATAAAAGGCTGTTTATAACTTGAAATAAGTTACGAAATTTGTTATGGGGTACAAGGAATTTCAAATAGTAATTGAACTCGAATTATTGTGTAAAATATGCCGCTACTGTGGACGACAGGTACATGAAAAAAATAGATTGAGCAAAGAATGCTTCGATTAGTATCTAATCGTCTCTGGATTTCAATCCATTCACTTGGCAATTATCATTATTATTTTCATCTCTATCAAAGGCAAAGAGTTGATCAAGGAAACAAATGTTATAATCGAAAAAATGTTCATCGAAATGGTTCGACTCTCTTATCAACACAGAGCATTCTATTGCTATGTCATCCTTACAGTTTGGATTTTTCTACTTGTGGCTGGTAATTTTCTCCTATGTATTTCATTTATCACATGTACTAAAAATAAGTTGATCTAATTTGATAGGTAATAAAACATATTATGTCGAAACTTTGACAGGACACCAAAACAAAATAAGCTTGTGTGGCTGTATAGCAGACGACATTTTTCCCTTATAGAAAAATTATATTTGCGGGATATTTGAAAATTATAATGATTATAGTAAATAAGATTCAATGATTTTTGTTTGATTTTAAATAATCGAATAAAAATTTATATTTATTTGATCATTATTATTAAAGAATAATAATTTCTTTCCAACAGGAATGTATAAATACATTGGAGTTGATGAGAAGAGCTCGATACAAAATAGACCATCCAGTAGTGAATTATCGATAAAAGAATTTCCAAGAAATTTTAAAGTTGATCTGAAGACAAAAAAGATTTTTCGATTTTGCAACACTCCAAATGATATTATTCAAGGAAGCGAAGGTAAAATAATTTCTCATTTCAATTTCCTTCATACAAAATTAAGAAAAAAAGTAATGTCTAAATGTAAAATTTTCTTTCTAGGTAAAGTAGACGGGAATGTCACCTTAGGTGGTGTCATAATTCTCACTCGACACGGTGATCGGGGACCTTTAGCACACGTTCGAAATATAAGTACAGTGAACTGTGCTGGTGATTTTTCCAATAATCCCGAATTAGATGCAATTTATCAGAATTATCAGAATTTTTTACAAAACGTCACACTTTATTCGCGTTCAGCGTGGGCTCAATTTTTGGGACCTTTTCATGGATTTCCAATGCTGCCGTCCAATTCTAGGGACTGCAAACTTGGCCAATTAACGACTCTCGGTGTCGGGCAACTGTTGAAAATTGGCCTCGTCCTACGAAATGCTTATTATCATCGATTAAATTTAGCGAATAGTACTTTAACGTCAAAAGACGTCATTGTCTTTAGTACACGCTATCGACGAACTGTACAAAGTGCAGTTGCACTTCTCTACGCTTTCATCGGTAACGAGAATTTTCAAAATTTAGCCAAAATCTCACTCAAGGAAAGTCAAAGTTACGCATTTTGCTATTCGGATTGCGCTTGTGCGGCCGCTGACAAATACTCGAAACTCAATTCAAAGGTGAATTCATAAAACTTTTAATTAAATTTTTAATTCAAGAGAAACTAATTATATTTTTGTCCTACAGGAAATAACGAATCACTTGAAATCGCATCCGGCAGTATCGGATTTAATTAAACAAGCCTCTAGTATTATTCTTGAAATGCCAGAACAAACAACAAATCCAAATACTCTCGTTGATTCACTTTTAACGTACGTTTGTCACAATGCACCACTTCCATGTATGGACTTTGAATCACAAAGATTGTGCGTGAAAACGGAACACGTGACGGGCATTTTTGCCTACACTGAATGGGAAGCCCGACAACATGGAAAAAGTCAAGCTCGTCGAAGACATGGATTACTACGAGCTTATGGACTTCTGCGCAATATTGTTAATCACATGTTGAGAATAATATCGGAAGGAAGGCCAAAAATTGTTTTATATTCGGGTCATGACAGGACATTGGAATATTTATCAACTGCCTTGGGAATATTTGCTGATCACGCAATTCTACCACATTATGCGTCCAGATTTATCATCGAAATTTATAAAATTAATCCAAGAAATGAAAATCACGTGGCAAGTGATTTTTATTTTCGTATTATTGTTAATGGAAAGGATTTAACGCAAAAAATTCCCTTTTGTAAAAATGTAAATTTTTACAGTGCCACTTTCATTGATGATAATGTGAGGGGAAAAAAAGAATCGAAATTATGTCCAATTGAAGCGATTATTCGACTTTTACATGACGATTATTTTGTTCCATTTAATGCGACAAATTTCAAAGACGCCTGCTCGAATCACAAACATAATTAACTGTGATTTTATTGAAAACTTTTTTTATCACTTTACATATCAAGGGTTTCATTGAAGACTTGTTTATAATTAAATTATAAGATAGACTAGATTTCAATATTAATGATATTAATATTCAGTATTATATGTAAATTATCGATGGCTTTTTTAATTGACTGAATATATTTTCTTTTTTTTTGCGAAGCCCTCGATATAAGAAACAAAGTCCTAAGCATTAAAGAAATAGATCAAAATCTTTTTCAATCTCATAGAAAATAATAAAACAATTTATTCGTGACAGTCTCTGGAAAAAAATTAAAAATAGAAGAAAAGTTCTATATTATTAAATTATTCATTATATTATAGAAAAATATAAATATGATATTCTTTTGCAATAAAAAATCATTTTTTTACTATACTTTAAGGAAAAAATAGAAAATTTAAGACAGGAAAAAATAAATTTTTTTTTCTGATTTGCTTTAAAATACAATTTTAATTTGTATTGTAATTTTTTCTAATCATTAAGTTATAACCGAGACTGTAACGAATGAATTATAATTTACTTTAATTTAGACCCTCTTCTAAGCACTAAATCTTGATCTCATTTGCGTTATTATAGAAAAAAACTTTTACAAGTACATTGAATTTGCAAATTGCGAGGTTGTAATTTTTCATTTACGACTAAAAAAAATGTAAAATTCATCCTCTAAATTTGCCTGAGAAATATTTCTTATCAAATACTTAAAGGGAACATTGTTTAGACAATGTCCAAGATCCAATGGAGCCTTAAAAACAAAAACAAAAAATAAAAAAAAACACAAAAATAAACAAAATCTAGACTGTGTAAACTCTTTGCGATAATCTCACAGATATTTAGCTTTAGATGGCCACTACGTATATATTTTATCACACGATTTATTGTAAATATGTAAATAATTCTCTCGATACAAAAAAAGTTAGAAGAATTTGCTGAAAGCACTGATATTGCATGTAAACTTAAAATTTGTTATACTGCGTTAGAAATTTGTCAAATGAACTGTTCATAAATATTCTATACTTTATTCCCAATCTGAGATATTAATCTGAATATTATAAATTTCTGATTATTTCACAAAAGACAGAAAAACAGATTTAAAATTTACAAATGCAAGCTTTTGGTGGAAGTATTATTATAAAGATAAAATATCTTAGATAAATGCGTAGAATCTAAAATGGATTTAACCCACGACCAAGCACATCCATTTTGTGAACAGAAATTTCATAAAAAAAGGGAGTGGATAATTATCTCCGAATTTGTACTCTTCCTTATTATATAAATTGTCTAAATTCGAATTTTCATTTTTTCCAACACAATTATTTTATCTCAACTTTATATCGTTAAATCAGAAATTATTATACCATTTGTCATCTATACTTTAATGTTATTGAAATTATACTACTTCTGTATTTTTTAATATTGTTTCTATTTATCCTAATTGTAATTGTATTTTGCATTAATTATTATAATTGAATTTGAAAAAAAAATTGAATTTAGATCATTTTTAGGTTAGGAAAATAAAAATTTAGGGGATAATCAAATGGCACTCAAAAAAATCAATTTAAAATAGTAGTACCTTCTTCCTGGTTGCTAACAACCACTCACTTGTTAAGAAATACGATACGCACACGAAATAATGAAAAAACTAGAGTTTAAAAACTGTTCTCTCTGAGATTTGTTTCAATTGTTTAGCACCGCACGTACCAAGATAAAGCTGTTTTTATGTAAAAATTTATGATGGTATTAAAAAAGTTCAAGCAGTATATATATGCTGATTACTTTCACCTAATTACCCTTTTAATGTCGAATTTTATCCAAGTTTTAAAATCATTTATGTTTCACTTAAAATGAAAGAAATCAATTTTGGAGTAACATTTTTACAAATTTCAAACTTACCATAACAGCAATCATTGTTTTCTCAAGCCCTTTATGAGGTTATGATTCTTCACATTTTTGGATAACACAGAGAATAACTTGTCTTTCATAATAACACGTTACTGAGCTTTAAATTGATTGTTGATCGAAAGCCCAAAAGCTCACTGACAAAGTAACCTAAAAAAAATTATAATTTAGTTTAATTTTTTTTCTATTTGTATTCCAACATTCGTTATATCGACGCCATATTGCAAAAATATCATTGACGTAAATAATATTTTAATTATTTCGTTCAATATGAATTATCAAGAAGTTATAAATTTTCAGTAATATACAATGAGCAACATGCAATAGACAAAAACTATATGTAATTTCAACAAACCAGAGTGAAGATTTTGATTTCCACATTTTGACAATTGTCGATGCTTATTTATCTATGTTTTCAAAAATTATTATGCCCTTTATTATAGAAAATTGATTCAACACCAAATTTTACCAAAAACTAATAAAAATTAACTGGATTTTTATGTAAAACTGAAAAAATTATCAAGAGCGATGTCACTACGTCAGAAAACTTTAACAAGAAATGACAAGTTTGGAAACCTAGACTCTGATTGGCTAATACATCAAAATGGCTGCTGAATGTAAAGTAAGCTCTGATTGGCCAATAACTTGCTACCATATTCAGATTCAAATAATAAAGAATTGAAAATGTTATTATTTATGTTATTTTATCAAGTAAATCAATTATATGGTTTTTAAAATACAATAATTGATTGATAATTGAGAAAAAAATATTATATTATTTCGTATAACAAAGTAAAATAATTTTTTGAACCATTTTATTACCTTTAAATTCCCACGTTTATAACTAGTAACTTTTAGTTTTCTTTCTTTCCGGTTCAATTTGTATGCCGCGGTAAATTTAAATTTGGAACAAAAACACAGGTCCATACCTAATAAAAAATATAAAAACAAAAAATTAATTTTGAAATTAATATTAATTAATTTTTAAATAAAAAGTAATTAGAATTCAAAATAAAGAATAACTAATTACAAACTCATACATAATTATTTAATTAAAGTGTTAATTCGAAATGCATAAATTTTAATAAAAAAAATTGTTCTATATATTTTTTATATTTGACTTTTTTTAAATTAAAAAAAGATGTGTCATGTCATTCATTAACACTTTATTTACAATATAAAAACATACATTTCTGATCAACATGCTTTGGTAAATTTCGGTAAAAGGAAGAGCCATTAGCTAGTGTTGAACAATCGGCACATTAACATTTTTCTAAAAATATCTGAGCACCTATCTTCACCTTCCTATATAAATATATATAATAATTAAGAGTATAAAAAAACCTTACAATTAATGGTAAATCACAATATCTTACAACGTGCAAAGTGGAATAACATTGACTTGCCTATTATTTAAAAAACTAAAGAGCATTTATCATAGTGACTAAATTTTTTTTTTGTAAAAAGTGTTAATTTCATTAACTAGTACTTTTTTACTCATCAATAATTAAAATATATAATTTCTAGAAATTAAAAAAAAAATGTGTGACTAAAAATTTTGTTAACATTGAGAATAAAATAATTCTTTATAATATAATTAAAATAATATCGTTATTCGTTATTAAATATTAAAATGTTATTAAATTATTAAATAAATGATGAAAAAAGCATTCTTTAATAATGAGTCAATTTGTGACTCTTAATCAGAATGATCTGCATCAATGTCTTTTTTTAAATGCATATTATATGTTTTTAGAAAACGCTGCAGGTATTCATCGAAATTGGAATTCTGGTCGCCACTGGAAAAAAAAATGTCCAATGTTAATTGTTTTCTCAAAAAACACATAATAGAATTTTTTTCTACTCAGAATATTTTTCTTTTCGCTGGAAATATTTTCCATTTGAACTGTTTTGATAGTTCTACTCTCAGAATATGAAAATTAAATAAATGTTAATTAAATTAAGAATTAAAATAAAATATAATGTTAAATAAATTTTTGTCTCCAAAGTCGTATACCTATAAACAGTTTAAAAATAAAAAAATAAAAATGTTAAACTTACTGGAGGATTTCTTTTTGATTTATCAACTTCATTTTTTTTTGTTTAATCACACTCCTCGATTGCAACACTAAAAAAAATGCTTTTATAATTTAAAATCGATTTTATAATCAAGCATACTGAAAATTAAATAATATAAATATTATTAATAAATAAAAATCAGTTCATAAAAAACTATTTCCAATTTGATTTACATTGAAGAGAAAATAATAATACTCACTTTGCATTTTGAAAATCTTTAACCGGTGGCGAATGGTTTGATGAGGACGTTCGTAATGGAACAAATGATTGATCAACGTTCGATAAAATTGCTTTTGCTCCAATTCTTCTGCCAGTTCGCCATCTCGTGATCATCCATTTTATACGATGAATAGTGATAACAACAAGAACAACACTTTTAAAATAACTTTTGTAATTTTTTCGATTCGAGCCTTTTCTCACACACGTTCTTTCCGTTTGTGTCAATTGCGCAAGAAACGCTAAAGTATTTTCCTCAGATATTTGATAACATGCCAAAACATCGAGTAAATATCGCTTTTGATAAATAAGGGCCTTGCGTCTGCTGTCCGTTCTCAGGAATTTCCCATAAAACATTTGTAACTGAAAAAGAAGCACATTTTTTATCCCCTTCTTTCAATTTAATTTAATAAAAAAAAAATCTGTAAAATATATACCTTATCTTCAGTGACTGGATTTAATGTTCCAGGATGAAGTGAACTTTTCTTTTGTGTTAATTGTGATTCCAGAGATCTCGTACGAAGTGCAAAATTCTCCCTTTCCTCTCTGACTCTACTCAATTTTTCCAAGAGCACAGTCTTCTCATGATTAACTCTCTCCAAATTGTCATTTAATTCCTGCGAAAAGAAAATAATTAGTTAATAATTCAAATATTAATTTTTTATATTTTTTATTATGATAAATAAATCAATTATGAATGAAAAACTGTTAGTTTCAAGTTTGTAAAAAAAAATTCTAGAAAAATAAAAAAATAAACTCACTTTCATTCTCTCGACAAACTTTGATGGCACATTTTTCTCACTGGTGATTCTCTCTCTCTTGAGACTTTCAGAGAGCTCAACCTCTCTCCTCTGACTTGTTTGAATTTCATCCTGTAAATCAGAAATCACTTCCTTCAGTCTCGATTCTTTATCTTTCGCGAAAAGTAATTCAGTCTTCGAATGCTCTAAATCTGTTTCTAAATCCTTTAAAACAGATTTATTACTCTCCAAATCGCGTCTTAATTTCTTCAATTCTCCATGTTCATTGCTCTTTTGTTGTTGACGTTTTTCTTCAGCATCAGTCATTGTTTTCAATTTTTTCTGCAAAAATTCACATTCCTCTCCTTTCATTTTCAATTCAGTTTTCATTCTCTTTAGATCACTATTTAAATTTTCCCTTTCACATTCAATTAAATCAAGTTTACTGGTTAAATTCTCCTGCTTCTCTATTGCATACTCTAATTGTTCCTCGCATCTCTTCTTCTCACGTTCCATTAATTTCAAATTATCCTTCATTTCATCACTGTAAGTTTGCAAGTTTTCAAATTTCTCCACTAATTCCAAATGTTTTTGTTGTTCTTGTTTTAAAAATTCTGACGAAACAGTGGGATTTTCGTTTTGTGTTTTCTCTTGACGATCAACTGAATTGAGTTGAATTTCAAAATTTTTTGACAATTGTTGAACTTTACTTAATTCTTCGCGCAGTTTTGATTCATTTTTCACTGATGCTGTGAGTTTTTTTCTTAGTGCTGATAAAAGTTCTGCATCCTGTTCTTGTAGGATGTCGATATTTTTCTGTTCTTTATCAATACGTGTATTTAGGGCTTTAATCACGTTTCGCTGTCGTAGAATTTCCTCATCGAGACTTTTTACTTTATTTCTCTCCTCAATTAATTCGGATTTAATTTGTAGAATTCGATTTTCGTATTCATTGACTTGCGATTGGAGCATTTCTCTCTCAATTTCTAAATCGTCTTTCAAGCGGAAAATTTCATCTTTTTCTTTATTGCTCTGCAATAATTTTGATTTCATTTCGTTTAATTTCTCCATTAGTTTGTCATGTTGTCGATAATCGGCGGGTTTAATGGTCAATGAATTACAGGAATGTTTTTCCATTCGACGAACTACTGGTTCTTCTGGTTCACTTTCAATGGCATCCATTATTTGTTTATCCAATTGAGCGGAGAGATTTAATTCCCTATGGACCATGTCTTCGATTCCTTCTTCTTCCAGTTGAATTCCATCTTTAAGTCGATCGAGTTCATTGAGTGCCTTGTCTAAGGATTCTTTCAATTGGATATTCATTTTTTTCTCGTCCTTCAATTTTCTCCTTAGTTCGACAACATTTCCGGATTCTTTCATTTTATTTTGAATTGTTTCTAAGGCACGGTGTAAACTTTTACTGTCGTCATTCATTTGCCTAATGACCTTGTCTTTTTCCTTGAGATATTCTTGCAAATGATGAATTTCTTGACTCTTGTTGTTGTTGTCTTGATTTTTGTTACTGTCACTAGGAGAAGAATTTCCAGAGAAACTATTTCTTCTAGCCATTTCTTCCAATCTTCGAATGATGTCATCACGATTATTTAGACCTTGTGTCAAACGTTGTATCTCCTGTTGACAGCCGGCAATTTCCTCTTTAGCTAATTCATATTTCGTTCGATATTCATAGAGTTGTTTATTTTCATTCTCAATCTCGATATTGCGGGTCTGGAGTGTCTCGATTGTCACATCTTTCTCGAATACAAGTTCAGAAAAATATTTCACTTCCTGACACTTTTCATCCAATGCACCTTCATTCATTTTCTGATTTTCTTGTAATTCGAGATTCTTTTTCAATTTTGAATTCTCATTTTTCAGCTCCATGAGAATTTTTTCATTTACTTGGATTTTACTCTTATAATCTTCTAATTCTTCTTGCTTCAATTTCATGGTATTCTCCACCTGTTCTAGGTCTTTGCATATTTTACTTTGGTTGACTTGAGCAAGTTCAAATTGACTCTTAAAGAAAAGATTATCACGCGTTAGGGATTCGATTGTCTCCCTTAATTCGTGACGTAGTTTCTCGAGATTTGTTTGAAGTGTCAATAATTCAGCCTCACGTTGTCTTAGAGTCGTTGCTTTTAGGCTCAATTCATTCTTGATTGCATTCAATTGCGTGTCTAAAACTTGAATCTGTTGTCTTAATAATTCATCAGATGATGATTTACTTTTGGGCGAGATTTTCGAATTGTTCTTGGATTTTTTTTGTAGTGTCTCATCCATTTGATTTTTGTCAGAAGACATTGAATTCACTTCAAATTGCGTGTCAATGAAACTTTGTGAGTCCAAATCCAACTCAGGTACAAAAATTGGTTTATTAACATCAATTGGTGTAAATTCGAGGGTATTTTTCGAAATTCCCGGTACACGAAACGATGAGACATTATGATTTTGGGTTAAATGTTGACTTTCACGGATACCATCTGTCTCATTATATTGATAGCCGGAATTTTGTAATTCTTCGCATTCAGAATTGATGGATAAAATATCACTGAGTGTTCGTGCGCTATTTTTCGTTTCCTGTTGCTTCTCTTTTAATTGAGTCTCCTCCAAATTGAGGGCAAGATATAATTCGAGTTGTTTCTCCTTTTTCTGCAATTGCTCCTTGAGATGATCGATTTCCTCGTTCTTGTCAGCGAGCATTGTATCGAGAAGTTGGGGAAGTTCCATTTGAACGCGTTCCTGTTTACCGAATTTCGATTCAATGATTTTCTTCTCCTCTTCTACAATTTCGAGACGATCTTTCAATTTTTGAATGACGTTACTTTCCGACTGGACGATATTCGTAATCTCCATTTCCTTGTCCATTAGTAATTGATTAGCTCTCTCGAGATGATCGCGTTGTTCTTTTAATTCGAGATCTTTGTCGGCGATCATTCGCTCCAGCGAATGCATTTTGGTGTTAACCTCGTGGAGTTGAAGTTCCAATCGTGAGGTGGCTTGTCTTTGAGCGAATGGAGCGTCCTGTTTGTGTTGCTCAAGTCTCCCTCGCATTGCCTCCATTTGGAAAAGTTGCTCCGACGCTGTTTGCTGTAAAATCTCCTGTTCAGCAATAAGTTCTTCATTTTGATTTTTCAATGTCGTGAGCTGAATATTCAAATCTTTGATCCTCTTCAAAGCGACTTCTTCCGCTCTCGCGTGTTTCATTAATTTGTCCTTTAATTTTAACACTTGATCTAGAGGAAGTGTCGGTGGTGCATTTGGATCATCGGGCGTTGGACAGCGAGCTGCTTCAATTTGATCTCGAATAGAAACATCTTCACTCGGCTGACTGATACTAAGACTCGAACCACAAACATGTAGTGCTTCCAATTCTTTAATTCGCTTGTCCAAATGATTGTGCATTTCACGAATCTCCATTCGAATTTGCTTCAATGTCGAGGAATTTGAATTAAAATGCTCTGAGCTGACTTTATGCTTTCTTAATTCCTCCTGAAGATGACTAATGTGCTCGTTCAATTGAAGATTCTCACTGCCTGATTTAATAGATTCCAATTCAAGCGCAAGTTCCTGTTGATTACGATTCTGCACTGATATCAATTTTTCCAATTGATCGATACGATTTAAAAATACGTCCTCCTGTTCCACTTTCAATTGCACCTGTTGCTCGAGATCCGTTATAATGTCCCGTAAAACCCAAATTTTATCCACTGCCGCCTTTAATTCACTCTCAGCTTCCGATTTCTTCGCCTCACTGTCGGACATCATTGATGACATTTCCCGCATTTGTGATTCCAATGCCTCCATCTAAAAAAAATTTTTATTTACGAAAAACAATTTAAAAATAAACTACAATTAGTCATATTATTAAATTTTCACTATTGACGTTCATCTCAATTAGTATTTTTAATTTAATTATTAAAAATTAAGTAATCAAAAAATAAATTACAATAAATAAAAATTATTGAACTGAAATAAATTTCCGCGATATCATTTGCACATAAAAGTGATTATACTATAAAATAAAAAATCATAAATTTTCTGCCCATAACTAACGTATTTACAAATAGAAAAACTTGACTCACATCTGTTCGGTTGTCAGTTGTTCGAAGTACAAGGGATTCTGTCGACGGTACAGGCGATAGTGAAGACTGCATTTGTGCAACAAACAGAAAACCAAAACCACAGTGCAGAAAAACTCGTGTTAATATACAATTAGCAGTGATGCGGTGTTATAAGCGTAATTACTAACCATTATTAAGTTAAAATTTAACTGCCAAAAAAATATCGTTACAAAATTCCAAAAAATTTACTCTAATTGCACTTTATTTACAAAGCTAAAATTATACGACACCGTTAGTGAATTTTAAAAATCTACTTTTGTTTTGTTTATTTCTTTTATTACTAATTAACATCAATAAATGGTTTAACTATAAAATTTAATTAAACAATGTTTTTATATACCAATTAATAAGAACAATATTATTTTCAAAAGTAATAAAAACATATTTCTTAACCAGTTAATTTTAAAATAAAATAGTATTTTCATAATTAATAAAAAATATTTCTAAATAAATTAATAAAAGAAATTTTCTTAAAACAAGTTAATGAAAAATATATTTCTAAACCAGTTACTTAAAATTTTTTTTTAAATCAGTTAATAAAAAAATATATATCTAGAACCAGTTAATAAAGTAAAGTACTTCTAATCTATAGAATAAATTTTTTTTTCTAAACCAGTTAATAAAAAAATGATTTTATATTTAAAACAGTTAATAAAAAGAGTTAATCGTCTCCTTAAAAATTTAATATCTTTTTTAAATCCAAGAAAAAAACTAAAGTACAAATAAAATTTTATAAAATAAACTATGTAAACGGAAAGAAAATAATTGATTAAAATAACGAACCTCAGAAGTCATTCGCTGATCTCTTTCTTTGGTCCTTTCCAAGTCTCTCAGTTGACTTTCCAAATGTTCAATTTTCTTCGTTGCCTCATCTATTTCATTTTCCCGCTCACTAGTTTGTTCTTCCAGGAATTTTTTCATTGCTTTCAATTGTTTATCAGCAGCGATTATCTATAAATTAAAAATTCGTTACAATCTCCTTTATTTCATTTATTATTTTAAAATCAAAAAACTTAAAAAAAAAACATGGAAACACTTTGAAAATTTTTTGAACTTTAAATAACTAAAATTTTAGTTATTGTAAACGTTTTAATATTAAAATAATAATTCTATAAGAAATTAATTAATAACATTAAAATAAATTAAAGCTTTAGATTTTTGTCAAGTAAAAAGTAATTATATAATGTTTGGTGGCATGTTATTAGAGTTAAGCTGACATGTAAATAAAAATTTATACATCAAAAATTAATTTCAAATAAAAATTTGTATAAATTAACATGCATTGAAGATAAATATATATAAAATCCATGCAGAAAGCTATTTATTCATTTATTTCTTTATTGAAAACACCAAACTCAAAAAAAAAATTATATGTGCTATTTTCACGAGTCAAGCAACATTTTTTTTTAATTTGTCTTTTTAAATACAAAACATTCATGCGAAAAAACAAATTGCTTTTTGAAAATTAAAAGAATGATTTATGTGTTAATTAATAATTAATTAATTTATAATAATATCAGTAATGATAATAATGATGAATTATCTATACAATTATTATATAACAATTGCTATAACTATTATTTATAATTAAATTAATGTAATTATTAATTAATTAATATAGCAAAGATTAATTATGCAAAAAAAATGAATTTTCTTTCAACATAAAATGAATGAAATGAAACTCAATCACCGTAAAAAAATAAAATTAATGAATGAACACCTTTCCCTTTTTTTAATTATTATTTTTGTTTGGCAAGGAATTCCAGAACTGAAAATCAGTTAAAAAGGATTTTTTTTTTTGCTAAAGCGGTAATAGCTGTAATCAGACATTATAGTATTTAAAATGTCTGATTTGTTAAATAGCTGCAAAAAAAAAAAAAAAAAAAAAAAAAAAAAAAAAAAAAAAAAAAAAAAAAAAAAAAAAAAAAAAAAAAAATCGAAGATGTATATTATTAAAGCTCCAATAATAGAGAAAGGATTTATATTTGAATATTAGTAATTCTATAATTTACCTTTCGACAGCAAACCCTGTGAATGTATGAGGGAGGATTGGGTTCTAATGACACCTGCTGGCAAGACAACATAAGGCCAATCAATTTTTTTTTTTAACAATCTTCTTCGTAGCCAATGAATTTCTTTTGATTATGAGATTCTTTCTTTTTTCTTTCACTCAAATAAATAATATTTAAAAAAATTCAATATTGTGCAAATATCCCAAAAAAAAGAAGATAAGAACTAAAGCTTCTTCCAATTTCTCTTTAAAGATGAGTATAATTCTAAATTCTTTTAAAGTGATGATACAAAAAGGAAAGTGTTGAAATTATAATAAATTACAGTAACTAATTCTATCAATGCAATTTGATAAATTGTGAGTGTTATTTTTAATGAAATGAAATGTCGATTTGATATAAGTGATATAATTGTAAAAAATTAATAGAAATGCTGAATGTGAATGTAAAGATCATTTAAGAGATGAAATAGAAAAAAAGATCAAACGACAGAAGATAAAAAAACTAAAACAAAAATAATTATATTATTTAATAATACAAAAAAGATGGTTTCTCATTATCAAATAAAAGAAAACATGCGTTTCAAAATGTGCCTGCGATTAGAAAATTATTATGAAAAATAAATGTACACAAGCCCAATAAATTTAAATCTACATTTATAAACTAAAAACAAAAAAAATTAATAGTAACGAGTTAATTATAATTTTTTTTTACAAAGCAAAAATTATAAAATTAAGAAATGAAAGTAAAAATCAATAATTATAATTAACTGATTACAACAATTAAAATAAAATAAATTAAACAATTAATAATCAACTACTAATCAACTAATAAATATGTGAACAGAAAATTCCATTTAAAAAATAAAAATACAAAAAAGCTGAAAACAATAATAAAAAAATTTTTCCATCGATTA
The DNA here is from genome assembly GCA_001855655.1 of Leptopilina clavipes. Taxonomy (NCBI): domain Eukaryota; kingdom Metazoa; phylum Arthropoda; class Insecta; order Hymenoptera; family Figitidae; genus Leptopilina; species Leptopilina clavipes. Next base: position 71,218 of record JUFY01022492.1, read on the forward strand.
TTTACTAGAAATCTAATTTTTTCGTTTTAAATATTTAAGCGTTTTGATACAGAAAACACCAAAGACCAAAAAATAATTATTCTTAAAGTACAGAACACCACAAATCTATTTGCAAAACCACATCTAAATAATTTGACCCATGCATTCTGTGCCTTGATTAAAAAAAAAACATCGAATAAAAACTTACCTGATTTTGCAAATCATCTTTATCCTTCTTTGAATCATCGGCGATTTTATCGTTGTGCCTGCACAATTCTTCTACTAATTGCAAAAGATAACTGCTATCCGCACTGCCATTCATAATCACAGTTCTCGCTGTAAATGATAATTTTTATTATTAATTTTACTTTTATTTCATTTTCATATAGTTTATTTAACAATAAAAATTTTATATATATGAATAAAAAAAATCAAACCTCGATCTTGAAGCTGCGAAATATCTTGCAATTCATCCTCACAAGTTTGATCTTGTTCACCATAACCTTCGGATATAATTTCTTGTTTATTTTCAATCAATGATTTTTGTATATTATGAATTTTCATTTTCAATTGTTCCATCTCCTCTTGATATCCTTCAATTATATTCTCAGCTTCCAAAAGTTTGCTATTTAATTCCTCATTGTTCTTAGTCATCCACAATAATTTTTTCGAAAGCTGATCAACTTTCAATTCATCGTGACTAAATGAAATACCAAGAATTTGTGCAATTTCAGTTTTTAAACGTGACAAACATTCATTTAATTCGCGTCGAAAATTTTTCGCAATATCTATATCCTTTTCAATTGTTTCCGAGATACTCTCATTATCACTATTAACAATCGAGGCAATTTCACCTGTATTTGGTGCAAAATGAACATGTTTTATTTCCTTTTTCTGATTTTCATTATTTAATGGTGAATTATCAATTTGTGAGTTTAATTTCTGAGATGTTCTTCTTTCAAGGACTTCATTAATGAACGATTTATTTACTTCGTCCTCACAAATTGCGAAGTAATTTATCAAATCACTAATTACGTTTTTCAATGTTCTGCAGGTTTTAATTAAATTGTCTCTGAAAAAATTGGAGAAAAATAAAAAATAGAAATGAATGGTTAAAATAAACTATAATAACAATTTATTATATTTAAAAAATAATTTACCTTTCTTTAAGTAAATCGTTTCTTAAGGAAGACTTTTCTCCTTCAGAATTTGAGGATTGAATCACTTGATTATATTGTTCTTTAATTTTCTTCATTTCCTCTTCATATCGTTTAATCGTTCGATTCGCAATATTCAGATTAGAATTATGTTCTTCTTTCAAGCGTTTTAATTCAAGATCATGTTTATCCTTCAATTCCTGAATTTCACGTTTGGCGTTGCTCGTGAATTTATTTCTCAGTTCTAATAATTCCAGAGGCCAATTTTCTTCGACGTCCGCATCAATCGTAAGTAAAGTCTTAAGAAATAAAAAAAATTTTGATAACAAATTTTATATTATTGTAATTATTTAAAATTATTGAATTATTATCAAATATTAAGAAAATGATTCCCAAAATCCAAGTTAATGAATTTTAATAAAGACAAAGCACAAACGAAAAAATTAATAGAGAAATTTGTTATATATGTAGCCTAAAAAGCTACCTGAATTTGGTCCTGAAGTGCGTTGACAATATCGAGCCGAGCAAGTGCCACTTGTTCTTCAAGTTGATGATTATAAGCGGCTCGTAATTTCGTCAACTCACTATTTTCCAACGCTGTCTCGTCCAAATCAGTTTGACAAAACTGCATGCATTTAAGGATCACGCCAAAAAATTAGTTAATTACACAAAATGAGGATTATAACGTTCAATCGAAAAAAACCCTTATATGTTAATAAAAACAAAAACAAAATTATAAAAAATACAGACAAACAAAGAAAAAAAATATAAATGTTAAATATTAATATGAAAACAAAAACAAAGAAAAATACATTTAAAAAATAGGACAAAAACAAACAAAAAAACAACAGAAAAATGAGAATATAGCAGAAAGAAAACTAAGTGAAAATATTTTTCAATATTAATTTTAATCCTAAATTAAAAGTAAGAAGAAAGTAAAAATAAATAAAGAGAAAAACAAAAAACATTTTAAAATATTAATATGGTGCTAAAATGAATTTGTTAATAAAAGGAAAAAAAATTCAAAATGTTAGCTAAATTTATTATTAAAAATAAAATTTACCTGATTAACAGCCTTAAGAAGAGAAGTACGAGATCCTTTCTCCTTAAAATTTCTGAGTGCCTCTTGTAGCAAATCAATTTTTGCCTTATACTCAGCAATAATTTGAGTCTGTTCTCCATTTGTTAATGATGTTTTTTTGACTTTTGAGCGACTATCAAAATCTGTCACTTTCGTACAATCGCCGGCACCACCACCAAAATATAAATCCTCCGTTAATTCTTCAATTTCACTATCATCCGACATTTTTTTCGATTGTTGACTGAAAATCTCCTCCGAATATTGTTTCTCCATTTGAAGACATTTTTCCTCAAAATATGTTCTCAACTCTTCCATTTCTTTCTGATGTTTCTTTTCTAATTCAACAATTTCACCCTTGTGTTTAGCGCACATTTCATCAATTCGTTGAACAAATTTTTCATTTTCCTTATTAAGCCGATCGACACATTGTTTTAATGAATCAATACACTCGGCCTCATCTTTCAAATCGACAATTTGCTGCAATAATTTTTCATTCTCACTTTTCAATTTTTCAAATTGCTCTTGATATTTTTCGATTATTTTCTCCATTTCTTGATAATTCATTAATTTTACGGTTGATTCTTTTAATTCATTCTTGAGACGTTCATTGTCCATGGTGAGTAATTCAATATCCGTTTGTAATTTTATGAAATCATTATTTGAAATATTCGCTAATGTTTTTGTACTATCATTTGTTGAATTTTTATTTGATGTTTGTTCTAATGAGAGATTTGACAAATCGAAATTATTATTAGATTCTTCGATAATGTGACTTTTGTCAGAAACGACAGAATCTTCGATTTTACTTTCGCTCATTAAGGTTTGATTTAAACGTTTATATTCTGCACACTCAGCCCAAGCGGCAGCTAAACCATTTTTTAATTTTTCCCTCTCGGTTTCGACTTTTTTTGTACGTTCATTAATCTCGTGTAGTTTGGCTTTATATTCATTATTCTCGACTTCTTTCTCATGGAGTATCATCTTTAGGTTTTCAACTTCCTCGTTTTTATTTCTCGACGCCTCTTGTTGCAATTTATCACAAGTGTTTTTCATTTCCTTGAGTTGCTTTTCATAAGAGCGTTTCATGTTATTCGCTTGTTCTAATTCCTCATTGGCTATTCGAATATTTTTCTCGAGATCATCAACACGACTCTGAAGTTTTTTCTCCAAGTGGGTTTTTTCCTCGAGCTCGTGAATATGATGTTGATAGTGAGTCGCAAAATCTTCGATATTTTGATAAACAGTCGCATCAAACGGCGATGAATTGGAACTAATTCCACTGAGTCGTGATAGAGTTTTTTCTAAATCGTAAATTTTTGTATTAAGCGATCGCTCATGCATTTGATTATTTTCAAGGAGCGATTGAGCGGCCGAGTAACGTGCTGTTAGATCGTCTAATTTAAATTTAAGAATTTCGTTCTCTTGTTTCAATGAGGAGACATCGGACAGAGCTTGCTCCAATGAACGTTCAATACTTTCTTTTGATTCGAGAACACTGGCAGCTGCCATATATTTAGCTGTCATATCATCCAATTGAATTTTATGCAGACGAATTTGTTCATTCAATAAATCATCGCCAAGATCGTCGATTTTTGAACGCTGTAAACTTGAATTTGTACGTGATGATTGCAATTCACTGCGATTCATCAACTCGAGTCTGAGTGCTTCCACAGTTTTTTTGTAATTCACCACCTGTGCCTGAAATACTGCCAATTCTTTTGAATGAACATTTTCCTGTTGTATTTTTTCATCTCTGATTTTTTGCATATTATTCTCGTAGGTTTCTTTAATTGATTCCAATTCATGATCGTATTTCTTTTCCAGTTCCTTTAAATTATAATAAATGAATTGATAAATGAAATAAAAATTTTTAGTTAAATAATTTTAATAATTGATTTAAAATAGATAAAAGAATATTTAAAATAAAAAATTTAATTACCGTGAGTTCCTTTTGATGTTCCAAAGTATTTGCTTTAATTTCGGCTGTGAATTTTTCCATGAGTACCTGCATTTCCTTTTTCACTTTATCAACACGAGCTTCGGCCAATTTTTGCTGCTCTATCGTTTCAATACCAGCGCGAATCTCTTTGTTAAGATTATTAATTTGCATTTTATAATCGCCAATATCTGAATTCTGCAATTCTTTCTCCATCTCTAATTTTTGTATCCTCTCGTAAGACTCTTTCATTCTTTCCTTAAGATCATTGATCACATTTTTCTGCTCGCTGACATTCGACTCTAAGGCACTAATCTAAATCAAATAACCAAAAAAAATTATTTTTCCGTTCAAGTTAAAACTCAATTTCTAAATTAAATGTGTACCTTTTCTTGTGTAAGTTTTTCCACACTGGCATTATCTAACTTTACAGCATTAAGAGCATTTAACTGTCCAACTAAACTATCACGAACACCCAAGGCTTGTACTAATGAATTTGTTAAATCTTCAATAACTTTATCACGTTGCTGAACAGCTGATTCAAACTCTTGAAGCTGCAAAAACAAAAGATTGGGAGATTTAGAATATATATCTCACTTGTAACTACATTCGGTTTAAATGATTTAAATATGGGAAAAATATAGAAAATACTTACTTTAGAATGGTAAATGGCTATGATGTTTGAATTATTTTGAATACTGCTAGTATGGCTACTGTTGTGAGATGAATTTGGTGAGGAATTATCACCTCGAAGATGTTCTATTTCTGCTGTTAATCCTTCAAGTACAGCCACTTTTCCCTGTCTCAATTCATCTAATTCTGCTACTCTACCAGCCATTACTTCTAATTCACCTTCACCCTCGCCTTCACTCATGCTTACACTGCTGTACGTGATATCACGAGAAAAAACACTTTCATTTGCCTATTCAAAAGAAAATTAATAGCAATGATTTAAATATTTTAGCATTTATTAAAAAACATACAGTATATTCAGAAAATATACATATAAAAATCGAATACAAAATACTTACACTGGCACCTTCAGGTCCTAAATATTGTATTGGTAAACTGTTGCGAAAGGAATCATCGTCGGATGCTTGTGATGTCCGAGCTAATCGTTCGGCTTTAAATCTCTCAAGCTGAAACAATTTAATTTAAAATGATTTCAACTTAATATTTTTTCTTCTTTTATTTGAATGGTTATTTTTATTATTTAATTTAAACTTTTTATTGAGTACTTTTTTAAGCGATCTTTTTTAATATTTAATTTAAACTTTTTATTGAGTACTTTTTTAAGCGATCTTTTTTAATAAATAATAAATATAATGAAGTTAACAATTGTTTACAGTTTTTAAGGCAAACTTGCGCAAAATAATTAAATAAATTAATGTATACTTTTTTTCTCTCTAATTATTCAAGAATTCATGTATCACATAACAATAAAAATATTAACATAGACATAGAAGACATTAATCAATTTGTCTCTAATGACATTGAGTTCCAAACAACAAGTTTACTGTTCAAAAACTAATCTATACAGTAAACAAATTGATGAAAGCTTTTGTTTAAAACAAAAACACAATTTTCTTCCAGAAATCTAAATGTTAATGGAAAAGTAAGAAAAAGTTATTTCTGAATACAAGGTACGACGAACTCGATTAGAGGATTTTCTATTTTCAGCATATACCTCTCATTGAAAGGGCCAAATTGTATTTATAAATAGTCTAGATCTAATTAATATGGCATTATAAAATACACAAATATATGTTGTGCTAACCATTTCTTTTCCTGCCTCCACGGCGCGTCTTCTACGTTCTTCTTCATCCATAACGTTTTAATATATATGTTTTTTTTTAACAAGAATTATCACGAAAAATTTAAACTAAAAAATATTTATTTGACCAGATTATTAATAATTGTAATTCATCTATTGTCACTATTACTACTTACTACATTTTGAATGACTATTTTTTAATATATATTGAATTGGCAACAAACGTATTTTTATTATTATTATCGTCACTTCTTTTTGTCCGTTAATAAAATTTACAAAATGCCAAGCGTCTCATAAATGTCAAAAACTATAAGTTTACAAGAGAAGAAAAAGAGAGGTTAAAAAAATTAAGTGAAACTGCTGCCATCTGGTATTTCAGTTTCTCCCTTCTAGAAAACGTTAAATTTCAAATCTTTAAAGAAAAAAGAAGATATAAAAAAATCCATTAAAATATGTATAAATTATGTAAATTACATTAAATTTAAAAATTAATTAATTACGAATTATTTAGGCCTCTTAGGTTTCTATTTCTAAATTTAAAATTACCGCTGATAGACAATTCTTTTTACCATACTCAACTGCTAGAGTCAAAAAGAATAAACAATTTTTTTAGTGACTAGTGTAGTATGACGCACATGACGAACATGTGTTTAATATTGTTTATAAATATAATATTTTGTTAATTTATTTATTCCTTTAATTCAGTGATAAATAATTTCAACTGATTTATTAATTTGCTAAAAATGGCTATTAATAAAGGATCGCTTGGAGGATTTAAAAGTATGCACCTTGTGTTTATAAAATTTATTTTGAAAATTCCTAACCTTAAAAATGTAATCATTTGTGATTGTGATTACTTTATTTCATATAAAATAAATAGTTAATAAAATTAGCGTCATAACGTTATGAAGGAAAAATAAAATTAGTATTTAGAATAAATAATTTTTTCTATCGAGAAATAAGTTTATAATGAAATTAATTTCAGCTTTGTGGCTCCGTTATGAAGAAGGTAGTTCAGATCGAAATCAATTGTTTATAAAAGAACATACAGACAAAAAGTATTCAAAATTTCCTAAAGGCAAGACATTATTTATAATTAACATACCACCTTATGCAACTGAAGAATCTGTCAACAATGCATTTAGTCAGAAATGTGGTCCGGTTCAATCTGTCGAATTTATCAAAAATACTGGCAAATCAGAAAAATGCACCTACGTTATTTTTGAAAAAGAATCCAGTTTAGATAAAGCTCTATCACTGTCTTCAGATGTGGTATTAACGTTGAATTCCAAAGACAGACCTTTGATAACTGGATTAAAAAGTAAGTTCAATTTTAATCTTAATAATATTAATTTTTTAAATTAAATGTACAAAAATATATAAATGAATATATTTCTATATCATCTTTAATATATTACATTTTTCAAAGAATGGTGTAAAGAATATAACAGTTCAGTTTGTAACGAAGAAGCGACAAAAAAATATATACAACAATTTATGGAAAATCATGACGCAAAAGTTGCTGAGCGCTTAAGAAAACAAAAATTAGACGAAGAGGGTAATTCGGAAGGTTGGGTGAAAGTGACAGGACGAAAAAAGAGAGGAGAATTCGCTCTTGCAAGAAAAGAATCAACCATCAATAAATTACAAGAAAAATTATCTACTAGTAATCAAAAGAAGCAATTGAAAAATTTCTATCCCTTCCAAATTCGAGAAGAAAAACGACAGAGTATGTACCTATTTTTATAATTCTTTTCATTCATATTTTTTAAATTTTGACTAAAATTATTTAATCAATTTCAGACTTGATGGAGTTACGAAAGAAATTTGATCTTGACAAAGAGAAATTGCAACAAATGAAACAAAATCGAACATTTAAACCCTTTTGAAAGGAGAAATGGATTTTTTGTCCTTTGCGAAATTTCAGTTTTTACACGATGAAGACAAAAAACGTATTTCGTAAAAATTAAATTTATAATATACAAATTTCCATGTACATATATATTTAAATATAAATACATAATTACAAATTGACACATTTTTCTATGCAGCTTTCGACGAGTACGTCTGAAGTGTCCATTCGATCAGGAAATGTTGATAGGACAAGGATTGTAAAAGTGCCAAAAGTTCCTCTATTAAAAAGAAAAAAGAAAATTGAAATCGAAAAATTAAATGTTTCATTCTATTCAAGGTGAGTTAATATAATTCCTTTTGAATGTAAAATTAACTCACGTTTGTTTCCATATATACAATTTGCCGACATTGCCGCACTGACAGCTTGCGCTAATCGTTCCATGGCAAGATCGCGAGACGTTGTTTCAATGTTACTGAAATTTTGTAAAACCAAAGTTAACGCGCGAGTCGTCGCTGCCAAATGTTGAGCCGATATTGCGTGTTTATTACTTCCATTATTGCTTTTCAGTCTCAACACCGAATCCATCAAGAGTTGTTGAATTTTTGAATAAAGCCGCTGCTCGTCCTCTGTTTGATTCAAATTATCGTCAGCTATTCGCACCGGACTCAATATACACCACCTAGTAAATTAAAAGTCAATAACAATTAATTTAAATAATTATGAACAAAAGAAAAAAACAAATTCACACCTGAAAAGACCAGCGATTGGAGTAATTGGCGTCATGGGAATACCCCCAGTGGGTAAAGCCGGATTATCCATTAAAGCCGTCAATAAAAGACTGGGATTGTCATTAATCCAATCTCCAATTAATCGAAGAACGTCCGAAGGTGGATTTTTATCTTTATAAACTTCGCCAATCGCTGTGAGAAGATTCGCTGTGAAATGTGGCGCGAGCACAGGAAGAAGTTGAAGTCTATCGACGGATTTAGAGGTAAGGACAAAGTAATCATTCAGTATGTGCCTCGCGAGACCAACACTTTCTTGCGATGTTGAACCCAATTGTTGCATCCAAATTCCCGTTGCATTAAGTACGGCTTTATTTTGAATTGAAATTGCCAATGAAACTAAATTACCTAAAACTTTATATCGTGGACTGCCAGCTGGATAGAGCGATAAAAATAATGCATTTCGAACAGCTGGACTACCACCTGGATTTTGAAAAAAATCACTCAATACTTCAATTAATTGTAATTCCTGAATTGCTGACGGAACATTTCGTTTTCTACGTCTTTCAATTTCGCCAAATACAAATTCCGACATTAAATCCATTTGCAAGTCCATTTGTTTTCCTGGTCGACTGCATAGCATTTCTTTAATTACAATTGTTCATTATTATAAAAATTATATATTATAAAAATTTCGTTTACTAATTGCAAACGGAAAACAATCACATATTTTTGTAATTGTGAGTTAAATAATTTTGAAATAATAAATATAATTTTATTATTAAACAAAAAACTAAATTACGGAAAATCATATAAAATTAAGAAATTAAAATAAAATTATTCCAGAGTATATATACAAGTTTCTAACCTCAAAAAATTAAAATAAATTTAAAATTAAAAAAAAAGTATTTACCTATTCGATATAAAGCTTCCTTGGCACATATTGGATAATCTAATTTTCTAAGAGCCTGTTTAATATCACTTCCAGACATTATAATAATCGTTTTATTTAATAATATTTTATTTTTGACAGATTCAACAAACAATGAAGCGCAAGCGCAATTTTCATTTCCGTAAGTTGTCATACCTGTATAGTTTATGTTTTTTAAAAGTAAAACTTCTTTCTTCAATTTTATAATATAGAAAAATAATAATTGTTATAAAGTTTTATTAAATATTTATGTTGTAAATGTAACATTTGTATTTTTTTCTTTAAACAAAGAAATGTTTTTGAATTATTTTTTTTTCGCAGGAATAACGATTGGTAGAACTGTAATGTGAAGTCAGTTGCTTGGTGTTCACTTCGAACAGATCATTGTAAAGATGGATTCTTGAGAAATTTTTATATAAAAAGTATCAGTTTATGTCTGAATTTTGGCCATTGCGACGCAGTGGAAACTATTTTTTTAAGCGTAGAATTGTGCTATAAATGATGATTGTCCAGGAACCCGTACAGGTAATGAAAAAATTGACTTTCTATGCATATAAAACAAACAGCTTTTCCTCGGGTAAATCCATGATCCCTGATATTGACATCCCGAATCAAACTTGGTTTCTCTTCTACTAGTGTAATAAAATAAACCGTATAATTCTCGAAACTTTCGCAGTTTTTACAAACACTTTTTCAAACGAAATTTGTGGTTTTTTATTAATATTTCAGTTGAACTCAATTTTTTCGGTGAAGCTTTGTAACACTCAATTCGTATACGGGAGTCTATAAATAAATTTGAGATGTGGATTTTCTGACATTTCACCATATGCGATAATGTCATACATTTCCACGATAAATTATTCATTAAAAGTGACGATTGTAATTGTTTTTTTGACTTTAACAAAAAGTGCATTTAATTCTTGTCAGTTTATTACAAATTTGTTTATTACACTATGAACCTTGAGGTCCGTTTATTTTGGTTCTAGTAATATAAACAAATGCATCATTTATGTCTCGAAATAAGTTAAATAGTTTTTTAAAAAATGTTATTTTTCTCTAATTGTGTTGTTTCATGTTAAAAAACTTTCAATTATGAGTTAAGATTTGGGTCACTGATTTTAAGTACACAATGAATATGTTATCAATGTATTTTGTTCTATTTGTCGACAGGATTCCGATTATTCAGTTTTATTATTGTCGAGAAAGTTTCGGATTTATTAGGTTTCTTTTTTTCACAGATAAGAATAATATCTTTTGGTAAAATCAATTTTACGATATCTGCTTTCTAGTGTAATATTCTTAAGAAGAAAATAACAATGGTCGTCTCCATTAAAGAGTAATTAACACGACTTGCATTTTTTTTATTGTTAAAAGTAAAATTGAATTTCTCGATTTTATGTTTGTAAATAATTACAAAGTTCAGTTTTTTATCTTTATGTTTTGAGACAAAAATTATTTTTAGTATGTTGATAATAGTTTTCATTCGTGAATAATTTTATTTTTTTCGTTATAATTTTCAATTTACGAAAAAAGAATTGTATTATTAAAGTGTAGAGTGCTTTTGATGTGAATAAATTTATTAATAAACGAATAAAATCAAAATTTGATTTTAATCATTTTTAAAAATTTTGTTTAAGTTAAATTAATTAAATTAATGCTTTTCTAATTTTGCAGGCTGCCATTTGGCATTGCCTCAACCATTATGCTTATCCGGATGCTATTTTCCTTGCTGAGAGATTAAGTGCTGAAGGTAATTAATAATATTTAGAGCTCTTAAATTGAAATGTATTATTAATTTACCTAATTTGTAAAGTGTCTAATTCTGTCTAATTAAATTTGCAGTCGACACAGAAGAAACACTTTTTCTTCTTGCAACATGCTACTATCGTGCAGGAAAAGTAAGACAAGCTCATGCCCTTCTCTCGAAGAAGACGCCTACTTCTCCACAATGCAGATTTCTTCTTGCAAAATGTTGCTACGAACTTGAAAAGTGAGATAAAAATTTATTTCCTCTTAGGCACTACTGTATCCAAAATTAATAACAATCAAATTCAAATCTATCTTGAAATATTTTATTTCAGATATGCAGATGCGGAGGCAGCAATTATTGGCGGTTATTATAAGCAAATTAAAAATTTGGATGAAATAGTGACGCAATTTGGGGATGAAGCCTGCTTTTGCCTTCAAGTCATAGCAAAAATTTACCACAAACTGCAACGCACGGTAATTATATTTTTGCTTGCAAAACATAAAGAGGCATTTTTTTTTCTTTAATATTAAGCCGTTTGTGTTTTTCTTTTTTTGCTATAAATTGTGTTCTTTTTAACAACCAGGTTAAAGCTAATGACGCTCATAAATTAGCACTGAAACTAAATCCATTTCTGTGGCATTCGTTTGAAGAACTCTGCAATGTCGGGGAAAAAGTCGATCCAGCGAAAATTTTTCAATTAGATAAATTGGACAGTTTTTCAGCGTGTCATGGTTCCATGCCTATTGTTAATTATATAAATGATCCTGATCTCATCGTTCCGGCTAATCCTCATAACAACACTCAAACACCAAATAGTAATAATATGTAAGCCATTTGCAATTTTCAACAATTTTTACATAAGTTTGTTTTAATTAAACAAAAATTTGAATTTGTTTTGCTAAATTCATTTCTTATGTATTTTTTTTCACCCGCTTAGGTTACACTCGACGATAGAGGAGAGTCCACAAGTTCAGTTGCACAATTGCTCATCGCCACGGGGGAAACCGCCACGATATCGGAGTATGTTCAGTAATTCATTGAGTCCTCTCACTCCAAGTTTTGGAATTTTACCATTGGATTGTAATACTCCAGAGCCGGCTGTTATACCCAGTCATACAACACTTATGGAGGCAAATGATCAAAAAAGTTTAGCGAAACGAGTTAGCAGTTTAAGGGCACATGTCGGGGTAAGAAATTCGACTTTTTTCTTTCGATTATTATTAATTTTTTGGAGAGATTAAATGTTACTGTTTTTTCTGTTAGCAATTCATTTCGAGAAAGGAAACACCACTTCAGCAAGGCAAGCCAGTGTTCTCGCAATCTGGGAATGCAAGTAATACCGTGAATATTGTCACGGTCACACCATCAACACCAACTCCTCCTCCACCCACTCATCAAGGTCCCAACGTCAGAAGATCCTCAAGGCTGTTTAGCCATAGTTATTCAGTTAAAGTAAGATTTTCATTTAAGATTCAACGTTTTTTTCCGACTTTCAATTCTTTTTGATTATTATTGATTTTTTATCATTGACCGGAAATTTTTATTTTTTCTCCTATAGGAAAATAATAAATCTCCAAATCGAAATAAGTTTACGACTCCCAAATCACCTTCGCGTAAGTCAAAAGCAAGACTAGCTAAAACTAATCTCAATAAGGCAAATTTCAATGAACTGAACGAAAGAAATAAGAATGAAAAAGAGAAGAGTGAAATTCTTGCATCCGAGAAAGTGACAGCCAATACAAATGCTTTAAATCAATCGAACGCTGCTCAAAATGCTCTTGTTCTTCAGAAACAGTGTGCAGGTACTTTAGTCAAATTAATTAAATTGTTATTTTAAGTTCTTCTCTTTTAGAATTAATAATTTTTGTCGATTTTGAATTACAGAGGGGCTGATGTCACTTTTACGAGAATGTGGCATGGCGTATCAACATTTAACTCAATACAATTGTGCAGAGGCCATTGAAATACTAAGTATTTTACCTCGACAACATTTTTATACAGGCTGGGTCCTGTCGATGTTGGCACGCGCTTATTTTGAAATGATTGACTACAAAAAGGCTTCTAAGTAATTATTGATTTTCAAAAATTATCAACTTTGTAATTTAAAAATTGATCATAGTTCAATTTAAAAAAAATATAATTATCGTTCAAGTGTTTTATTTTGAATTAACATGAATTTTCAGCTACTTCCAGCAAGTCAGAAATTTAGAACCCCATAGAACGGAAATGATGGAAATTTATAGTACAGTTTTGTGGCACTTGCACTCGGAAGTATTACTATCGACACTTGCTCAAGATCTAGTTGATGAGGATAGAAATTCTCCGGCCGCTTGGTGCGCAACTGGCAATTTATTTTCTTCACAAACGGAACATGAGACTGCAATTAAATTCTTTCAACGAGCCATTCAAGTTTGTTTCATTAATTATCATTTTAGAATTTATTATTTCATGCATTTCTTTGTGTTTTATGGTCTTTTATTTTACAGGTGAATCCTGATTTTCCTTATGCGTACACATTACTCGGGCATGAGTACGTAATGACTGAAGAACTCGATAAAGCGATAACTGCTTTTCGTAATGCGATACGACTGGATCCAAGGCATTATAATGCGTGGTTTGGTTTGGGAACAATTTTCTCAAAACAAGAACAATATAGTTTGGCTGAATTACATTTTAAGCGTGCATTACAAATAAATCCACATAATTCGGCGATAATGTGTCACATTGGCGTTGTTCAGCATGCATTAAAGAAAACTGAGCAGGCATTAAAAACATTGAATACAGCAATTGAGAATGATTCCGACAATACACTTTGCAAATTTCATAGAGCTAGTATCAATTTCTCAATCGGACGACACGCCGAGGCTCTCACCGAGTTTGAAGAGTTGAAAAATATCGTGCCCAAAGAGTCTCTAGTCTATTTTTCTATAGGAAAGGTAAGTTTGTTGAAGATTGATTTTTAAAAATATAACAAATTTTCTAATTAAAAAAATATAATTAAATTTGTTTACTTTTATCGATAATTAATTTGATATTATTTCAGGTTCATAAAAAATTAGGCAATACACATCTTGCGCTTATGTACTTCAGTTGGGCGTCAGATTTGGATCCAAAAGGTGTTAACAGTCAAGTTAAAGAAGCAATTATGGGTCCTGGACAAGGAGACGATGAATCTCCAACTACTCAGTCAGGTAATTTATACTAGAAACAAAATTACTAAACTTCAGGTTGCTCAGTTTTCCTCAATTTATTTTTTTCTTTTTTTTTGTAAATTCTAACTTATTCTACGCAAGACTTTTTTTTATCGAAAGAATAAACTTTTGACAGACGAGCAAGCTCAAAACAGTTCCACGGAACAGGAAGGCGAAGCGAGCGGCGAGGCTAGTGGTGAGGCTAGTGGTTTGGATCGTGGTAACATAACAGCGGAAACGCCAGCGGAAGACAGCGATGATAGTTTATGAAGTTCTCCACGATTGAGTCCAAGACATTTGTTAAGTGAAATATTTACGTGTATTATCCTAGATAGAACAGTGTCATTGAATCGCTAAATGAAAATCCAGCAAAAGAAGATTCTTTAAAACGAAAAAAAAGTTCAATCAATTCGAAAAAGTTCTTCTGGCGCTTTTCGTTTTCATTAATTTTTTTCTTTTTCGAAAAAAATTTGCGATGTATTTAAAAAGAAAAAAAAATCGGGACACAACGAGTAGAAAAAATAACACGAAAGAAACGCCATTGCGAATTGTGAGTTACTTCGCAGCGTTAGTCGTTTAACTGGGAATGAAACACGTTCCTATCTAACGGGAATTGAGAATTAAATTTCTCTAATTTGGCTTTTTATCCTATACGTTTTATACGATCCTACTCTTTGTATTTATTCTACGTCTATATGATTGACTTTTTTTTGCAATAAGCGATTGAAAGTGCGATTGTGATTTTTTCAAGCGAATTCATCTTCATACGCGTGGAGAAAAAATAGCTAGCTAATATATTGTAAGGAATTAAAAACAAACTACTAAGCGAATAAGAGAGTCTTGTGTAAATGTAAATTATTAGTTATTATTATTATTATTATTATTATTATTATTATTATTATTACACAAAAAATATACTATACTCGTAAGAATAATAGCGATCGCGGGATGAATCTTGGTCATGAAAAATGACTACGGGTCGATCGTGCAATTGTCGTCCGAGTGTTGAGAAATTTTCTCATCACCGGTAAAAGTAAAAGTCCCAATTATGAGACAATGTCTCACAATTATGGAACGCTATTGCTAATAATAAAAATAATTTTCAATTATCAAATTCTGTCTATTTAGATGAATTTTAAAGCTCATTGGTACGATTAAATGTTCTATGAATATGAAAAGTGTTTTTCAATGTTAAATAATTAAAAAACTAAAATTGATGTCTGTCAAATAGGAAAAAAAAATTGTCAATTTGAATGTGTTTTATTGTGAAATATTAAGAGAATTAAAATAAAAATGTACGTCTCATAATTGGGACCTTCACTATTATCTCCAAAAAATGAATGGACACAACTATTTTTAAGTATAAACCATTTTTTTAAAAGTCTATCTTCATAACCCAGTTGCGTTCATTAGATTTATTCATATATAGAAATATCAATTTTTGCTTCGTGCCTAAGGTTCGTTTGCAAATCTTAAAGAAATTAGAATAAAAAAAAATTATGAAAAATCATAGACAAATAATGTAGGCGATCCTTTTTTTTTTTTTTTTTTTTTTTTTTT
>JUFY01022494.1:0-14153 GCA_001855655.1 Leptopilina clavipes
TCGCTTCTGGTAGTGAAGCCAGTTTTAACCTTCAAAAAATTCTCTCTCATGTTTTCATTTTGTTGTGGCCTTTTTCGGCAGCGGGCACATGCGATTCAACTTTTTATTTTTTTTTTATTTTTTTATTCGATCGGGCGCACGGTCAAGCGACTTTTTTATATTCTGGCGGCGAGAGAAGAAAAGAAGAAGAGAGACATGTATAGGGGGGAGACCGGAAAGAGTGGAGAGAGAAAAAAAAGAGAGAGAGTGAGTTAAAAAAAACCCCGACGGGGGTGAGTTGTGTTCAAAGGGTCGAGGGCAGGAGCATCGCTTCTGATCACGCGACGATGTGCTAAGGTTAATGACATCATCTTCCGTGTACGTGGATAAGAGCAGTAGAGCTTTCCATAGGAAAATAGGCGCCCTCGAGGCATCAAGTTTAATCTGAGTCTTATAGACTTGGATCTCTCTCACTCACTCTCTCACTCTCTCTTGCCAATAAACTCACCCAAAATCTTAGCAACTGTTCATTTGCAAGTTTGTCTTGACACATTGGAAAAGGAGAGAAAGAGAGAAAGAGAGAGAGAGAAGCTCGAAAATTACACAAGTTTAGATCCGACATACGCGTCTTTCGTGAAATTTACATCAGCATACAGACCAAATGTGTGTTAAATTTAATTGCAAAGTTTCTGATTGCTTATTGTGTCGTCACGCATATATATGCCAAGTGAAACATAAATTATTTATTTCCATCAAAAATAACACAATTATATAAGTCAAAAGCAAATTTACTCCTCTGTTAAAGAAGATAAATTGAAATCTCCATTTTTTTTTTGATAAAAAAAAACATTTATTTCTAATTATAATTACTGTATTTACTGTTATTTAAAAAGGTGTTTCAGACTCTTTGCCGCAAAAACGATAATCTAAAGTTAAAAATATATAAAAAATATTAAATAATAAATATATAACATAAATAAAAATAATTATAATATAAATTATAATTTAGAATTTAATAAAAATACAAAATAAATATAATATAAATTGTACTAAAAATATAAAAAATAAAAATGAAATTTTTACATCAGAGATTTTTTGTTAAACTTTGTCATGAAAAAATGAAAGAATTCCTTTAATAAAAAGTGAAAAATTCAACACAATTACTTTGATGAGAAAAATAGAGGAAAAGAAAAAGAAATTTAGCAAAGCCATGGGAGATTGCGCATCTTCATACTAATCCCGTTTGCAAACAGTCTCTTTTAGCCCTAATCTCCCTACATAATGGTCTCGAAAGCTCTGCACAAAACCTACTCGAAGTGCATTTTACATTTTACCCTTGGCAAATGTTGTGCAGTGCATCCAATAGAAACGTTTTCAATGTATACAATGAATTATGTTTATATACGTATAAAACAGCCTAGGCGTTCAAAATAACAAATGACAATTTTTTTTTACACTTGCTCTGCCTATAATCTTTAGCCATTTGAGATAATTATTGTTTTTATAAAATCAATTCAGTTGTTGTTGTTGTTACGAAAGGGAAAATGAAGACAAAGGGTATGGATAGAAATTAAATTTTCAAGACTGATGGTTGACTGCATATTGGACCAATTTTGTTGGCCAATACTGGTTTAATATTGGTTTAATATTGGATTGAGTCTTGTTGCCAATATCGGCCCAATATTGGTTTAATATTGGATTGACTCTTGTTGCCAATATCGGCCCAATATTGGTTTAATATTGGTTTAATATTGGATTGACTCTTGTTGACAATATCGGCCCAATATTGGTTTAATATTGGTTGAATATTGGATTGACTCTTGTTGCCAATATCGGCCCAATATTGGTTTAATATTGGATTGACTCTTGTTGCCAATATCGGCCCAATATTGGTTTAATGTTGGGTTCAATATTGGATTGACTCTTGTTGCCAATATCGGCCCAATATTGGTTTAATGTTGGGTTCAATATTGGTTCAATATTAACCGAAGATTTGGTTGAATATTGGACCAACTCTTGTTGCCAATATTGGCCCAATATTAACCAAAGATTTGCTTGAATAATGAATTACCTCTTGTTGACAATATTGGCCCAATACACAAATTTACAATATTTCAATGTAGCATATTCCATACTGTAAAATGACACAACTTTATAACAAGGATCAATAACACGTTTAGGGTTTCCTCTCTTTTTTTCGCAATCTAAATTATTATATTCCGCGCATATTCTATTATAATACTATCCCATGCACTTGAATGTAATGTGAATAAGAGTTCTCGGCCCGTTCAGGTAGATCAAAATATATATATTATATATATACATTGAGCAGATGTTTCGTCAGTGCAAGCCCTCGATTCCTATATGCGCCATTGTCAGTCAAAAATGATGTTGCGGTTTGCAGCACCCAATTCAATAAGACTAAATTGAAAGTGAATGCTCTTGAAATTATGCGACCTCTTGTTCTCTCTCTCTCTCTCTCTTCGGTACATGAAAAGAGCCTGCTGCTGCACATGTTCCATATCGAAATGATTTTTATCACTGGGAGAATAAGGGGGGAAGGGGGATTAGAGTTAAATTTAGGTCACGTCCTCAAATCGTATAAAATCTTTATCTGATGAGTCAATTGTATGTTAAATTGCTCCAACATAAATCGCAAACAAAGAATCATCCATTGATAATGTTGTATTAAATCGAAATAAAAAATTTACCACGAATGAAATACAAAAAAAAAAAAAATTAAAATAATGAAAAACGTGATAAAAGAAAGTATAGAAAAATAATAAAAAATAATAAAAAATAATAGAAAAATTAACTGCGAATGTAATAAATACAAAAAAAAATACAGTAATGGAAAATGTGATAAATAAATATTGAAAAAATAATAAAAAAAATTAACTGCCAATGTAATACAAAGAAAACTACAGTAATGGAAAATATAGTAAAAAAATATAATAAAAAATTAACTTGGAAATGTAATAAAGAAAAATTACAATAATGAAAAACGCGATAAAAAAAATGTAGAAAAAATAATAAAAAAATTAATTGCGAATGTAATACAAAAAAAATTATTAGAATGAAAAATATAATAAAAAATATTTTTAAAATGCAGAAAAACAATAATACATATGGATTAACAATAATAAATATAGAAAAGGCAATAAAAAATATAAAAGAACAAAAAAAATTATTTAACAAATAATTATAAAAAAAAAATGTAGAAAATGTAATAGAAAAATAAAATAAAAAAATCGGAAATTTTCTCATCAATGAACGATTTATTAAATAAAAATGTCAATGGGTGGTCGAGAGAATTTGAAAAATATGATTGAAAAAGAGGAAGAAACTTAATATCTGAATCGCTGATTAAAATAGTGTTTGAGATACAGAGTTGGAGATTAAATGACAGCTTTATGGAGCTCTCTCTCTCTCTCTACAACCGATTGAAGTGTGTGGTTAATATATTCTTATCTTTATGGATAATGAGAATTGCGTGATCGAGCGTGGAAAATGCGATCAGTCACATAAGACATTGATCATTTACAATCTCCGCCAATATTAAATCTCAATCAATTATTCTCAGTATATAATCTAGAAAATTAACCTAAATTTTCCCCTGCAATTTATTACTTATGTAATAATCCGAAAATATCACATTATACACCAATATATAGTAAAATTATATGTACTGATTTATGAACCTAATTAGCTGAATTGATTCATATGAGACTATATAACATCGCATATGTAATTCTCAAACAATTTTAATTCTCTTTGTTTCAAATAAGAGAAATTTATTCTTCTAAAATTACATTATAAACAAACTTTACTGGGATCAGCAGTAAAATTAAAAAATCTGTAAGTATATTTTGTTTAAACGAAATAATTCCAACTATATACAATGTTACGAACTCTGAAAACTTGATTTTGAACGTAAGCAAAATTATTATTCGCATCTAATTATAAGAATCGTCAGCGAGACTGTGGATTTGATTTTCAAAACAATTTTTAATGATGAGAATCTGAATCAGCGAAATAGTGATTCCTAGTTTTCTTTTACTGCGACTAAGAATAAAGCGAAAAAAATTATTCTATGAATCATTTGTTATCAATATACGAAGTTATAAAAGTAAACAAACTAAAACATCTAAAAATACATCTATTTTGCAAATTTAAATAACATTTGTTAGATTACTTGATAATTTTTTCTAACAAATTATTTTTATTTGAGTCAATCTAATCGTATTAAAGTGAATTATGGTGAGTCGTTTATCAGCTGATCGGGCTTTACTCCGCCATTTTCAAGTATGCGTGCGCAGCTAGCCAGGGCTGTTAAATTTTTCCAAGATTTGCGTCTTTCTCTGGGAGGAATTTATAAACAGAACGTCCTTAAAATTCGTTGATGTTAATTGACTCGAAATTTTTCTTTCTCCTTAATTCTTAGAATAGCAAAAAAAAAAATGATTCTGTGAATTTATAAATTTTAATTGGTTGTTCGTTTACATGGTAGATTTATTTGTTTCTAATGCATCTCCCTAAACAGAAGGGAATAATAATAACAATAATCATTAAATTAGAGAGACCCGCATCAATTGAGAAATATCGTGGGTAAAGTATATGAAATACAACACTGGCTAATTTTTAATGACAAAGTGCATGTCACGTTGAATTAGGTGCAGTGCAAAATCGATTATATCCGTCGGGAGTGAGACAGTCAGATCAGAAGTGTATGTTCAATGGCATACAATAATGTCCACTGGGAATTTTATCCCATATTTCCACCCCACAATGAAAACCACACATACATCCGCACAGCATATGGTCACCCGTTTACCGATCAGTCATTTTTATAATATACGTATTTAAAAAGAGAATCCCGCCTTCAATGTCACATCGCACACAAACAATTATTTCCCTCATGCAAAGCTGATTAAGAAATTTTAAAAGAGTTTATGTACCTTACGTACCATTAGAATTATATATTTTACTTCTCTGCAATATATTTTCTTTTGAATTCTAAAGCAAAATATTAATTCTCTTCATTAAATTCTAAAGCAGAATATTAATTTTCTAGAATTATAGAGCAAAATATTCTTTAGAATTCTAAAGCGAAATAGTAGACGAATTTGAAAATATATTTTGCAGGAAGTTTAAAAGCTTTTAGTTTGTCATATAGTTTCGTAAAACAGATAAAATCCAAGTTACCTAGCGCCAGACTGTGGAATGCTTTTGTTAGTCGGCGATAATTTGCATGATTTCCACGTTCAACGTGATATTCTTGTCAGCAATGTGTTCTAATCTTAGAAACCGAACTATGAATAGGTAAATAGGAAATAAACGCTGCCCACTAGGTCACTTGGTCTCGAAAATTTATAATACCAAAAATATCCTCAACTCTAATTTGAGTAAAATTTATTCCGAAAAAAACCATCAAATTATTATATATTAAATCGAAAATCAAGACCGATAATTTTCAAAGAATAGATTTCTATATCTATATAAAAATACTAAAATGAAAATGCAATTGTACTGTATTTTTTTTATGAAAATACAATCGTTACTTTTATCTTTCTCACCTGTTATATACAATAAAAGACAAAACTATCTCGTTTTATTGAACAAAATTTCAGCTCAGGTGAAAATAAAATAATTATATAGAACCAAAGAAAGAAGGAGAGAAGAACATTTTTAAAGGTTCTACTCTCGTACCTGGAAGATATTTAGACGGTACTGAAAATAATTTCACCTCAACGTAAAATGTAATAAAGGAGAAGAAGAAGAAGAGTATTGTAAAAATTGTTTTCGAGGAATCAGAATTGATTATCGAAATAAATGCGCCGCAGAAAAGAGAAGTAAAAGCGTTAAAGAAGAGATTTTTCTTCTTAAAGAAAATGGAATTCCTAATTGAAAATTAGCATAGAACGGCAATCTATGTGAAATTATTCCGAAGCACGTTTCCGATTAATTTTTGAGATATACACAACTAGTAGGTGAACTTGTAAGGGGACCTCAACTCGGTTTCATAATAGAGGTATTTCAAAGAAACTTTCCATAATGCTCTGCACGTGAAGCATAATACCGATTTCGCATGTAATCGAGATTACTGCGTGTGCTTCGTAATTTGTATCTAGTTGCTTCACAAAAAAAAACATTTGACATACAAACACGATTTTTATTAGTTATTCATTCCTGAGAAAAATTTTCAACAATACTTTTTTTGTACTCAGTATACGGAGTTGGAAACAAACTTTAGAATATTCAAAAATGCTTCGATTTTGTACTATTAAGGAAAATGTATTGAATTACTTAAAATCTTAACTATTATCAAGTAGATATTTTTCGTAAAAAATTATTTTTAATTCAATCAATCAAATGATATTAGTGTAAATTATGGTGAGTCGTTTATCAGCTGATCGGAGTTTGCTCCTCCATTTTTAAGTATGCGCGCGCCGCTAGCCAGGGCTGTACAATTTTTCCAATTTATTAACTGAAAATTTGTTAATTTCGTTCCAAGGAAATATTTATTCTCTGAATGAAATTTCTCAGGAGTGTAAAAATCGTGTTTTCGTTAAATATTCAAGTCTAGTTGAATAATTTCCATTTAGGTGACAGTAAAACTATTAAAATACCCAAGGGCACATTTTTTCGCTCAAGAATCGTAAAAATAAAGATAATAATAATTTCCACAGATCGTTAAAAATTCTATAAAGTCATAAAAGTGACAATCTGATGTAAAAACAATGATTTTTTTTTCGTTTCCCGCAAAGTTGTCATTAAAGAATAACATTCAGCACGTGTGGCGGTTTGACTTTCCAACACACAGATGCGTGACTTGAAAAAATATGAAGGTCGAATCGAATTGATTCCGCACGAACCCTCATAAGGGGCTTGTGTCTAATGGCACTTTTATGACTGACAATTAAGGCGAATTAAATGACCTCAAAGAACTCGAGTGTTCGTACTTAATCCAGATAAGGAAAAAAAATTTCGGCTGAAAATTACATTTGGGTTCGCCCTATCCCTTTTATTTCGAGAAGCTCTTCAACAACTTCCGTTTCCGTACAGCAAGAGCTTCATCCTATACTATATATCTATATCGTAATGTTTTCAATTTCCAATTTTACTTAGAGAAATATTTTAAGAATTCTTTCAATGTAAACAGGGAAAAATATTTCTCTCATTACTTATTAAGCACGTTCCACACTTTTGTAATTACTCAATTTATAAATAAAATGAGAATGTTGAGAAATTTTTCAAATTGTTTCGTATAATTTAACATTTTTATTTTTTATTTGTATGTTTTTTTTCCACAAAATTTCAGTGTAATTAAGGATGCAGGATGCAAAATTGAAACGAGAGGAAATCCTATCTATAATGAATTTTCTTGTGAGAGGAAAAAAACATTTAATTTCGATGGTTTCACGTGAGCATTCCCCGACTTTCTCGAGCAATTTATTATATATATGTATAATATCTGCGCACTCAAAATTAAAAGCAAACGAGTGTGAGATAACGATGCTAAATAATTCTGTCTTCTCATCGTGTATAGCGAGTCCGAAAAATGTACCAAAAGAAAAAAATTCTCGATCAGTGTTCGATTCGCGAAATTAAGTAATGTATTGTATTAAGTAAATAAAAAATTCCGGAAACTTGATAATTTCCAAATTAATGAAATAATAAAATTTTTAATTCAAATTAATTAATTAATTTTAATTTTAATTTTTTAATTTTATATTTATTACTTTTATTTAATTTCATTAAATTGATCTAATATAATTTAGAACCGATTTTCAAATTCCGTTGCAACGATGACTTTTAATCAATTTTTCATCATGAAAATATCTTTAAACTTTCCATATATAACCTATCGGAGAAAAATTTACGAGGCAAATATAAACCAGCCGTTATAAATTTGTTATTTACAAAAATGACATGATTTATTCACGTGGTTTTATTTTATACTCGACTTTTTTATTTGATCGAGTTTTCTCATATATACGACACCTGGTATAGAGAGATGTACTTGATGCGAGTAGTACTCGTACATAAGATACATCTTCGATGACGCAGCCTCTTAGTTACGAGGCACGTACGATGCTGCTGTCTCCCACAGTTCTTACATTTTGTCTATACATATATATATATTTATACTCGGTTGTTCACGTGTTTTCGTCTATATTTTGAATTCGAGTCTCGCACAATTTCTTTTTCCCTACGAGAGGCGTAGACACCAGTTCAAACCAAAAAGGGAGAAATTCCTTTTTTTCCCAGTGTCTACTGTTGGGGTACTTTCCTCTTTTGTTTTACTGATCGTTCAAGACACTCTTGTGTACAAAATTGGATCAGCCCGCCCTCCAAACGATTAACGGTTCGGCTTGTCTGGAATTCACGAAAGTTTTGTATTTATATATATATATAGTCCTGGTAGAAGTTGTCTTCCCTTATTAAGGAAGGAACCACTTCGTGATAAAAGTTACGTTCTTTGGTCAATTTCCTTTGGCGAATCGATTTTGTATCGTCTCTTGTGAATGTGAAACCAGGCCAAGAGGAGGCATTACCAAATTTGACCATTAAATACTCGAGTTTCTCTTTTCTTATTTTCGTTTTCGCATTTTATTGTTTTGTGCCCTTGAAATCTCAATTTGTCGTGATAAATTCAATTTCAATCTGATAAATTGTCAAAGCTGAATATTGGACCGATTCGTTTCGCCAATATACTCTTATACTCTTGTCTAATCCATTTCGTTTGCGAGCGAGTTTTCATGCCGTCTAGACGGGGATTTACAGAACTAATGGCGGGAAATTCAAATCTGCAAAATTCAAATATGAAACAAGAAAGGAAATAACTGAGTAAAAATGACTCTTTATCTAATATTGGTCCAATATTTGAATTCGAGACTTGGAATTTCTTTCCAAATTCTCAATCTTGGGCTAATATTGGCCAAATATTGGTATAACTTTTTAGTCAATAAAAGTAGCACATTTGTGCCTATATTTTCTGCGAAAAATGTTGTCGACATTGTTCCAATCATACGCCAATCGTGCATTTCCCACTGGGACAAAAAGTAAACTCCCTTTTCCACATGTCAAGAAAAGTAAGTCCACTTTTTTACGAGAATAATCTGCATTTTCTTCTACCTTCTTTTTCTCTGTGAATTCCTGTATGTGTTTGTGTGTGTGCGGATTACATTGAACGATCGGATCGCATTTTCACGATCATGTCTGAGAATTCAAGCATGATTTCTTTCAATTACAATCACGTTTGGTTTTGCAAGGGGCCCTTGCTCTTGACTGGTTCTATATAGTTCTATATATATATATTGCTATGGACTCGTTGATATCTAATGCAAGAACGGAGGCAAAGAGTTGTGGCCATGACGAGTGACGAGTATTCCAAAGTACTTTTACATAAATACATATAAACCTATATGTGTAAGGCAAAAGCCGCGCTAAGGTATTGACAACAACATCCTGGTATCTCGTCTCGCCGACAGCAGAGACCAGTTACTGAGAAATTTCACTGAAAAAGTGAAGCCGGTCTTTGCGATTATCTTCACGAGCTCACCTCGTATCGCGAAACCTTATACGCCACGCTAAGTTCCGCGGCATAGTGCGTGAGTACCTTCATGGTATTTCGCGAAATCACCTTCTGGATTTCTTTTTTAATCCCTTGTTTCCCTTGTGGATTATCAAGATATGCTCTTTACATCAGAGACTCTCTCAAAATTTTTCTCTCGGATGACTTCTTTTTTGTTTTTGTTTTAAATATACAAAATATTCAATAATAAAATATTCACTCTGCATTTATTCAAAACTTTGAATTCGATTTGAATTTAAAAGGAATCCAAGAGTTATTTTTACTAAATTATTTACTTTCCCTTTTCGTTCAATTTGAATTTCGCGCCATTAGTTCTGTAAATTCCCGCCTAGATGGCATGAGAACTCGCTCGCAAGTGAGATGAAGTACTGCGTATATAAGAGTCAATGACTGAATATATTTTCCATTAGTAATTAATAATAAAAATTATTATTTCTTATTATTAACATTGTTGTTTTTTATTTAAATCTTTTTATTCGATCGAATTTTTATTAAACACAATTTTTACTTAGGAAAATTTTCATTTCACTGAATCATTTAGCCCAATTTTTTTTCCTTCTGTACGTCATTCAATTTATTGTCAACTCGCCATTAATAGTTATTATAAGTTCTTTATTATTTTCCATTTGGAGATATTTCTATTCAATGAAATAATGTTTCCTTCTTTGGAACAGGTTTTGCAGCAATCATTGCCAATAAAACTTTCAACGTATATACGACTCGTTGCAAATTCTTTTATTCCCATAAACGAGATTGCTAATATTTCAATTTTTTGCCACAAATTAAAGACTTAGAGTCCCACAGCGATTGCAACATTTTGTGTATTCAGTCCCATTCACTAAGTTTATATTAAAAAAAAAAATCGCGTAATATACAATTCTAATAAGCAAAAAATTAATTGAAAAAAAATTAAACAAAAAAAAATAATAATAAATATAAAGTGGAAACGAGTACATATAACGGAAAAATGCAACGAAAAGAATGGAATAAAAAAATGGAAACAAATATAATAGAAAAAAATTTAATGGAAAAATAGAATAAATATTAATAAGCAAACGCATTGGAAAATTGAAAGCAAAAATCCCACAGCAAATAACCAAAGAGAAATTCTGAATATCGCAAATTTTCTTTTAATTACGCATAAAATTAACGTAAAATCATTTATTAATGGTTTAATTAAATCATAATTATAGGGGAAATTATCAGTGTATCCGCGCCGTGAATTAAATTCTTATCAGGTGTTTCTATACACACATAACGTGGGTTAATTTCAAAGACAAAAAAAGAAGAAAAAAATCCACAATATTCTCTCTTTTTTGAAATTACGTAAAATAGTTTCTGCCGGTCTTACCGACTAATTGAGCTTATATTTAAAGAAAGAAAAGCAATTTTATTGCCTTGGGGTTATGCCAGAACGTGAACTCTTACGCTGCTACTTTTTTTTTTATTTTACTGCGAAGAAAATAAATGAAATAAAAATAAAACTTTTCTCTATTGCAATTCTTATGTTTCCGTTTGTGGGTTTCAAGGCCTTTTACATAAAATACTTTATGGTCTTTTTTTTCTTTTCTTTTTAGAGCCGATAGATTATCGTTAAAATGTCGCGACACCACCTGCCTTTCAATATTGCTTCTGGTTTTGCAGCAAATGCACTCTCAAAGTCGCATAAAAAAATTATGACAAACAAAAAACAAAAGGCTTTTAAAAGCTCGCAGTACTTTTAAAGTTAAAGTATATTCAACGCTTTTCAATATATGCAGCCATTTGCAAGTAAACTCTTTAAAGATTTTTCATAATCGACAATTTTTTCTCTCTTGATTTTTTTCAGTATTTTTGTTTTTAACAAAATGTGAAAAAATTCTGTTAAATAAAAATTATTTTTACTAACAATAAGTTATTTAATTTCCCGTTTGATTTGAATTTCGCGCCATTAGTTCTGTAAATTTCCGCCTAGACGGCATGAAAACTCGCTCGCAAACGAGATGAAGTGGTCAGGGTATATAAGAGTCAATGACTCGTCGGGAATACATTATGTTTAGTTTTACTTATTTGCTGAATAATTACATGGTTAATAATAATAATAATAATAATAATAATAATAATAATAATAATGACAATAAATAAATATCGAAGCACTGGAATTTCGAACTAATGGTTTTTAGAGAATGGATGCGTTTGAAAAGAAGATTTACATTTTTCAATTAAGAAACTTTTTCAAGACGAAAAAAGAACATTCTTTGTTGAAAAATAAATTACGCTCTTCAAGATATACAATCAGGTATAATAAATTTTTTTTCAAGTCGTCATGAAGAAAATAATACAATCACACCTCGACTCTTTTAGAATCAATGTAATTCATCATCGAGAAATGTTCACATGGAAGACGCACATAATATGAATTATAAAACACTGACCCTACCACTCAAATGAACCCATTCATTCATTCATTTCGATTTGGATAATGTACAGCACTTCCCACTTACGCGTATATGCACAAGTCTGGCATGAATTGGTTACTCAAGAGAGAGGAGAGAATTCAATCAGTCATTTTCAAGACATCAGTCAACGGATTACATTAGCATATACCTGCATATTTTCCAGTTGCTTCAAACAAAAAAAAGGAAAAAAAAAACCCTCTTTACATTGAAAATTTACTGCGCATATATGAATAAAGGGATTCAAAGACCGTGTGTAATTTTGCCGCAAAACTTTTTTATATGTGAAAACATTTCTGACCATTTGAATACTTTCCACGTATGCGTATATATATATGTATGAATTCCTAAAAATTCGCGAGGAAAAAAAATAATGTAGGTCTTCTCATCTCGTAAAATTTTCTGCTGCTGATATGTATGAATATTCGTGTAAATTAAACATTATAGTGGCTACACATATGAAAGTTCTGTCACTTTAAAATCTGGGTTGTCGCGAGCAAAGAAGAGAACCACTTCGACACACAGAGAGACAGTGAAAAACTTTTGCCAGCCTTTTGCCTGTCAAGTCTCTTTTTAAAAAGCCGAAAAAAAAGATCAATTTGCGTTACCCAACACAAGGGAAATTTTTCAGCAAAAATTTCTCGCCTTCATTAAACTTCTTCAAAAGCAAAAAAAAAAAAAAGCGAGAAAGTTTATTATTAAAAAAATGTATCAAAATTTCCCCAACTATATGCAGTGGAAAAATATTTCCCAACTATTAATTATTTTTATCAAGACAATAAATAATATGTACAATAAAATTATTGTATAATAAATAATAATAAATAGTAAAAATAATAGTAATAGTAAAATAATAATAATAATAATAATAATAATAATAGTAAAATAATAGTAATAACATGTTATTATTAATATTATTATATTATTATTATTCTAATTAATATTAATATTCGGATTAGATTCGAATATAAATTTTAGAGGAATATTAAAAGTTATTTTTTTACATAATTATCAAGTTTTGTTTCGTTCAATTTAAATTTCGCGCCATTTTAATTATGTGAATTTCCGCCTAGATGGCATGAAAATTCACTCATAAACGAGATGAATTGGGCAGGATATAAGTATCACTGACTGAATATTTTTTCATTAATGATTAATATTTTAAAAAATTGTATTTTTTATTTGCTTATATGTACAATAAACTAATAGGATCAGATTTTGATGATTTTTAAGCGCTGGAGTAAACAAAGTGAGCTTTTGAAAATGGGAATTAATGAATAAAATCTTCGAAATGAATGCAAATGAAGCATGAAAGTGTTATGTGGGCATATTTGGCCAAGTGATTTAGCCACATTAGCAATAAAGAATATCAGAAGGGAATTTGTGTGTATGTATGTGTAACATAATAATGCACCACAAACGAGATTTCTGTCTCTCGAGCGGAACCATCGCATCTGCCACCCGGTTTATCTTTTCTATACTCTTTTTAATCGGATCCCCCTATTCGAAAAAGGTGGAGGTGCGCGCCGTGTATGTATATATATATACACATCGTGCGATGCTTTAGAAAGGGGTA
The DNA here is from genome assembly GCA_001855655.1 of Leptopilina clavipes. Classification (NCBI taxonomy): domain Eukaryota; kingdom Metazoa; phylum Arthropoda; class Insecta; order Hymenoptera; family Figitidae; genus Leptopilina; species Leptopilina clavipes. Next base: position 13,589 of record JUFY01022494.1, read on the forward strand.
GAGAGAAAGATTGAAGCTGCGTGGCAGCCCCATCACTATAAATGAAGCAAGCCGAGTGGTCAGCTGCTTTCAACTTGATGCACGCAAAAACGTCTGTGCGCCTGGCTTGAAACTGGATTTTTCGACTGTAGAAAAGGGAAAGGGGGAAAAAAATTTGCCGGACAAAAATCTAGAAAAGGGGTTGCTGCAAGAAGATTTTATATCATGAGGGTTGATTCCCTTTTCTCGCTAATTATATGCCTGTTCATATTCACCCTACACAATCTTTTTTCTTCTCTATAGCAAGTGTACAATTATTCCATATAGCATAGATAATGTCCAATTTCAAGGAATTTAAATTCAATTTAAGGAGAAAAGAAAGAAAACAAAAGGTTTTTTATTAAAATATTAATAAATAATTTATTTATTTTAATTAATTATTAAATAATTGATTTATTAATTGTTTATTAATAATTAATTTAATTTATTAATAATTAATTTAATTTATTAATAATTAATTTAATTTATTAATAATTAATTTAATTTATTAATAATTAATTTAATTTATTAATAATAATTAATAAAT
>JUFY01022497.1:0-20765 GCA_001855655.1 Leptopilina clavipes
AAAATATTTATTTAAATATGAAAATAATATTTTAATACTTTTCAATATATTATAATAGTTTTTAATATTTACAAAATACTTTAGGAGTTTTTAATATTTTAAAGATATATTTTAGTAGTACCGATTTTAAAAATTATTTTCTATAAAAAAAAATTAATGAATGTGAAATTGTTTTTTGTTTCAGCTGGACACATGGTTTGGTCGACCGAAAAAATCTGGTCGAGGGGGTGGTGGTCTAGGTCACAACACCATCCCCCGTCCAAATTCTGGCGAAGATTTCAACGAAATCGAACAACAACGTTGCCTGATCGAGAGAATGGATGAGGAAACTGTTAATGATCGATTTGAAGAGATGTTGGTGAGTTCTGATTGAAATTAAAATATTTTTCCTTTTTTTCCATATATTTTATTGCGTCCTTGGAGGAAAATTAATTTGCAATAGAAAATGAAAAGAAACGAAAAAATTTTTGCCAATTACTATAAATGGAATTTTATTTTTTTTTGCAGGCGAACATGAATTTAAATGAAGAGAAGAAGGAACCACTTCGACAGCAATCGGCGGGAAAGAAAAAGGAGATGTTAATTTTGCACTATAAAGGCAGTATTCAGGAAAATAAATCGAAATTCGATAAACCAGCCGATTATATACAATATTTGGCTCAACCAGACTTAAGTGTAAATAAAATTTATAATTGTGTCGAATCACTTAGAATTGCTCTCACAAATAATACATTGAGTTGGGTGCAAGAATTTGGAACAAAAGGATTGAAACAAGTCCTTGCGACTCTCAATGAATGCTACAGGAAGTAAGTTGAACGAAATTTTTCATTCATTTTTCGGGAAAATAAATATTGTCACTAATTGAAAAAACTTTTTTGTCATTTCATTGCAGCGCGTTCATTTATTACGATAGGTAATTCATAAATTTTATAATTCACTACAAGATGAAATAATGCTAATTTGTTTTTTTTTATCGCAGCTTTACTTGAAGATTTTCCATTTTTCCATATATGTATTTTCATTTATAGTAATCCAAAATTTTGTCTGAATTACTTTTTTCATTTTTTATTAGAATAAAAATAACTCATCGAATTATTTGTAAACGAAGCTTAGATTGTTTTTTCATTTGCGTCGCATTGTTGCATGAAATTTTTATTAACTTTTCTCTAATTATTTCCCCTGGATTTTGAAATTAAATATTTTGAAATTAATTATTATTGATTAAATATACGTTGGGAATTTTGATTTTACATTAATGTGATAATCACGTTTTGCGAAATATTTGATTTGAGGCCTTGTAGAGAATAATTTTTGTTTTGGAAATTTAATTTTTAAATTGATGATTTTCTTTTTCAGTGACAATCGATACGAACGGATACAGTACGAATGCATTCGATGTTTAAAAGCAATTATGAATAATACTGTTGGAATAAAAGAAATGTTGGCGCACCATGAAGCTTTAACGATAGTCGCCAGATCATTGGAACCAAGTAAACCGGCTGTAATGTACGAAGTTGTTAAACTTCTTGGCGCAGTTTGTCTCATTTCGAGTGACAGTCATAAAAAAGTATTAGACGCTATCACAATGAATGGAGAATTTAAAGGTCGAGAACGATTTCAGCCAATTGTTCAAGGACTAATGAATAAGAAAAATGAAAATCTAAGGGTAAGTTTCTTTTTTCAAATTTTAAGAATTAAATTAAGAAATTAATAATTATTAATTTTCGAGGAGAAATTGAATTTAAGATTATTTAAAATTTTGTCCAGGTCGTGTGCCTACAATTGATAAATTCAATTATTTCATCTGCCGATGATTTGGACTTTAGATTGCATTTGCGAAACGAAATAATGCGCGTTGGATTGGCTGATATTTTGGATACATTAGAGGGCGATGAATCTGAGGATTTAGCGACTCATTTGAAAATATTTAATGATTATAAAGAAGAGGATTATGAGGAGTTTGTCCAAAGATTTGATCACGTTAGACTTGAATTAGACGATGTTAATGATTGCTTCGAGGTTGTTAAAAATATGGTTATGGATTCTGTCGCTGAACCTTATTTTCTCTCAATTTTACAACATTTGCTATTCATCCGAGATGATTCCCTAGTACGGTCAGTACTAGTCTCATTTAAAAATATTTGCCAAATTCAATTTAAGGAAATTAAATTCTTCTTTATTTTGATTTTTAATCTCCCATTTTTTTTTTATTTTAGACCGGCGTATTACAAACTCATTGAAGAATGCGTGTCACAAATTGTTTTACATCGTTCAGGTTGCGATCCTGATTTTAGTGCAACGAAAAGATTTCAAATTGATGTTCAACCGCTTATCGAAACACTGGTGGAGAAATCAAAGGCTGAAGAGGAGCACAGACTGGTGGAAATGTCCCAAAAATTGGAAGAAGCAATTGCGAGGAAGCAAGAGGCTGAGGCGAAATTACAACACGCGGAAAACAAAATTAGGGAACTGGAGACTGGAAGACCTGTTGGTGGCTCTCCTGGTGTATGTAGTGAAAAAAAATTTCAAAAGGAGATTTTTTTTTAATTTTGTTAATAAAAATTTTTAAAAATTTGGTTTTTATTTTTTAGAAGATTGGAAGTTGTCCGCCTCCGCCACCAATGCCAGGAATGGGAGGTGCACCACCACCGCCTCCAATGCCAGGAATGGGAAGGCCACCTCCACCTCCGATGCCTGGAATGGGAGGTGCGCCACCGCCGCCTCCGATGCCAGGTATGGGAGGACCTCCACCACCTCCAATGCCAGGTTTGTAATTTATTCAAATTTTCCAAGAAGAAAATTAAATATACCATTTCTGTGATTGAAGAAAATTGATATTTTTGCAAAGAAATAATTTTATTACATTATTATTAAATTATTTGCAGGAATGGGAGGACCAGCACCACCTCCAATGCCTGGAATGGGTCCACCACCTCCTCCGATGTTTGGAGGTTTCAGGCCGCCGATGGCGAACGCTGTCCAAGTCTTACCTCATGGAATGAAGCCCAAGAAGAAATGGGAAGTGGAAGGACCACTTAAAAGAGCGAATTGGAAAGCGGTAAATAATTTTCATAATTTGAATTAAACAAAAAAAAAATTGAATTGTTTTTTTTTATTATTTACTCACAGTAATTTTTTTTTTTGCCGAACTTCCAATTTTCGCATTAAATTTTTATGTTTTCCATTCATTTAATTTAGATTTTGCCCCACAAAATATCGGAGAAATCATTCTGGGTGAAAGTTCAGGAAGACAAACTCGCGAGTCCGGAAATATTGAATGGTCTTGCACAAAGATTCTCATCGAAGCCGAGTGGCAGGAAAATCGACGACGTTGTTGATAAGTATGTCGTTTAGACTCAAAGAAGAAAAACAAATAAAAATTGGAATATTCATTAAAATTCTATTTTAGATCTGCACCGACGAAAAAGATAAAGGATCTCAAGGTATTGGATAGTAAAGCAGCGCAAAATATTTTAATTCTCCTTGGCGGTTCGCTGAAGCACATGTCCTATGAGGATGTCAAAACCTGTTTGCTTAAATGTGAAGGTCCTGTTATCTCTGATAATATTCTTCAGGGTCTAATTCAATATTTACCACCGCCTGATCAATTAACGAAATTGCAGAATTTCAAAGATAATTACGACGACTTAACGGAGGCCGAGCAATTTTGCGTGACGGTAAATATTTAATACAAATTTTTAAACAATTGAGGAATAATTTAAATTTATTTAAATTCTCACTATAATTGAGAATTTATCACCGAAGGAATTAATTAATTACACTTCGGTAATTAATTTAGAATTTTTTTTCCTTTTTTTTCCTTTATGAAAATAAATAATTTTTTTACTGATTTGAAATTATTGAAAATTAAGGTATCGACGATTAAGCGATTACTTCCAAGACTGAGATCGTTGAGTTTTATGCTGAGATATGAAGAGTTGGTCCAGGATGTAAAACCAGATATCGTGGCGGGAACAGCAGCCTGTGAGGAAGTAAAGGGAAGTAAAAAGTTTGCGAAAATTCTCGAATTGATTTTACTTCTTGGAAATTACATGAATTCGGGCTCGAAGAATGGTCAAGCTTTTGGCTTTGAAATCAGTTTTCTGACCAAGGTTTGTTCAATTTTACAATAAAGTTTAATAAAATAAATTTAACAAAAAAAAGTAAAAACTTTGCAAAAATTCTCTAATTGATTATGATTTAATAAATTTTTTTTTTATTTACTTTTTAATTGATTATTATTATTATTGTTTGTGCAGTTAAAAATTAATTTCTGGGGAAAAATAAATTATATCGAATTCTTAAAATATAATAATAATGAAACTAAATAGAAAATGAAATGATTTTAGTTAACGTCAACGAAGGATATCGACAATAGGCAAACTTTGATGCACTACTTGGTGGATACAATAGAGCGAAAGTTCCCAGACTGTTTGAATTTTATAGAAGAATTGACTCACGTTGATCGAGCGAGTCGCGTATCCCTAGAAAATATTCAACGAACACTACGGCAGATGGAGAATAATATTAAAAATCTCGAACAGGACGTGGTCAATGCCAGGATTCCTCAAAGCGATCAGGATCGTTTTGCCGATGTTCTCACTGTATCCTTTTCTGTAAAAATTTATTTCATTTACTTTTATAAATTCTCGTTTATTTTTTGTAATTATTCTTTATTTTGTCATTCGTTTTTTTATTTGAATGAAAGGAAATTATGGCTTTTATTTCTAAAATGAATCGATAAGTTTCCTTAATATTTTTTGTTCAATAAAATAGCCATTTTCGAAAAAAGCAAGAGAATCTTATGAAGTGATGCAAAACATGTTCAAAAATATGGACAATCTCTATACGGGAATTTCGGAATTCTTCGCTTTTGATAAGCAAAAATGCACTATCGAGGAATTCTTCGGTGATATTAAAAAATTTAAGGACGACTTCATGGTAAATATTCAATTATTCAGAAGAAAATTTTTGAATTTTTATTTTATTTAACGTTGAATTAATTTTACAGCAGGCGCAAAAGGAGATTGTGAAGCTGCGGGAATCGGAAGAGAAGCAAAGAAGAGCGAAGGAGGCGCGCGAGAAGGCGGAAGTAGAAAAAGCGGCTCGTGCCGAGAGAAAACGCGCTTTAGTCGATATGAACGCGCACGAAACTCAGGAAGGCGTCATGGACAGTTTAATGGAAGCTCTTCAAACGGGCTCGGCATTCAGTCGACCCGATCAACGTCGCAAACGACAAACTCGCGTCGCTGGTGGTAAGTTTAAATTGGTTAGGAATATTCACTCCAACAGTGTGACAATTGTCAGACGAAAATCTAGCGTTCATCGAAATTTCACCCGTCTAGTATCAAATTCAAATAATGATTATTCAACACCTGAGGATAATCAACAATTTATCAAGGATCTGATGCTAAAGGAGGCAATGAAAACACCAAGAAAGAATAAATTTGAGAATAAATCGAGACTCGAAATTGTTGATTTTATTCGTAAAGAAAAATTTTTTACACCCGAGGAAAATCAAAATCGTATTAAAAATATTTTATTAAGTCATGCCGAGAAGGCCCCGAGGAAGAATGATGTCATTTATAAAGTGAGTAGAATTTTTAAAAATAAAACTGACGCCACTGATTCAAGTGATAATTTAATCACTTCTGAATTTGAAGAAACACCAAGAAGAACTTTTTCCACTTCTGTTAATTCCTCGCAAATTTTCAATCATGATTTTCATACTCCATCGCCGAAAAATTATTTGCCAACTGTGCCGAGAAATTTCACTCAAATGACTTCTTACGATTCGGTGATAAAGGAATTAAAATTTTTCATGCCAGGCAATGTGAATGAAAATTCACAATTGGGGGATGAAAATTTGCCAAAATCAAATAGAAAAACATTTATTGTTGGGAAAAGAAAGAAGAAAAATAGTTTTATTCGACGAATTATTGTGAATCGAAGAAAAAATTCTCGAAAATATGGAAGATCATTGAAATCGACTACTGATGATATTCAATATCATGATGATTTTAAAATTGTCAGTCTTGATGAGAATGAGAATTTTTTCACGCCAACAAATCGATTTTTATGTGGGAAAAATAATTCAAATTCTAATAATCGTGACGATGAATCGAGAGAAAATTCTCTTGCTGTGTCGAGTAATTTTTCGGGAAAATTATCTCCAATTGCCAAACATTATAGGGGGTCGATAACATCACAAAGTAGCGAGGAAAAAAAGAAAACTTGGAAATTGTGGAAAAAATTGGGAGATTCGGCAAAGAGCGTAAAACGAAGATATAATGTCAAGCAAACCACTGAATCAGAAATTGGAAAGTAGAAATATTATTTTTTTTTTTTTGAAATTTTTCTTACACATTCGTTAGACTATGGTTTTGCTGTATTCAATTTCTTTTTCTTTTTTTTTAACAACGATTATGTAAACTATTTTTTTTTAATTTTATTTGTTAATCGAGATTTTTATGTTTTTTGATTTATTTGAAAATTTGAATAGAAGAATTTTGTAGTAATTTTTTTTTTGTCGAGAATATTTTTGACAGACATTCTTTTTAATATTTATTTACACAATTGATTTTTACATTTTAATGATATTAATTTTTTTTGAAAATATAATATTTTTGATAGGCTTTTTTTATTAAAACATTTGCGATCTTTTTAAAGCAACAAGAAAATTACGATTGTTATAGAACTTTGACACTAACTGATAAATAAGAAACAATTTTTATTAAATTTTCGAGAAAATGTATAAAATGCATTGCAATAGAAGAATTTGCAGCTTTTCGATGAGAATTATGTGATAATTAAGAAGCTGTGAGATAATTTTGTAGATTAAATTTTGAGAATTGAGTATAAAAAAAGATAGAAATATGTGAGATAATTTTTTTGCGATTTCTTTTTTAATGTTTTGCTTTCATTTGTGATTCGACACTAAATATTTTTATTTTTTTGCGAAATGTATCAAAAATCTTGTACGAATGAATTATTTATTAAAATTATTTTCAGAATTTTTTTCGGTTTTTTTTTTTTATTAGACATATTTAATTGACTTGTAAAGTATATTTAATTATTGTTTTGTTATTTTTTTTTGTTTTATTTATTGTCATTTACTGTGCTGTCTATATTATTTACTGTTTTTGTTATTGAAGAAACAATTTCATTTATTGTTTAATGCTTATTGTTTATCAAAATATTAATCAATTTTTTTTTTTTTTTTGAAATTGTATTTATTTATATTTGTTTTTTATGGTAAGTTGTGCAAGAATAGTCTATCATTTAAGTAGAATTAAGCGAATAATTGCTACAGTTATTTCCTAATTGCTTTGTATACTTTTCATCATCCGAATCAATTAATTTTCTGTTTCAATTTTATTTACCACTTATTAACAATTTGAAGTGGCGAATTTTGAAAATTTTTTGACACATTTATTCTTTACTGAATTAATTAGTTAAATCTTTTTAATAATTAATTAATTTGCGAATTGCTTCTAATTAATTTTAATTTCACAGCTGAGAGAAGGGCGCAACTTAATAGAAGTCGATCACGCACAGGATTGGTCGGAACGGGATTATTAGGAAGAGAATTATCAACGTGAGTAATTATTATTATTAAACGTTTTTCAAATTTGTATTTATTTTTTTAAAAATTATTTAACTAATTGAAAGTATTTTTTATATTCAGTGAATTGCTGAGTTCGGCGTAACAAGAAACGTGATGCTGTATCCGTCCTTATTTCAATGCTGTGATGTTATACGCTTCATGAATGAAACAAATTGTGTTTCTTTTTTTCAAGAGGGAAACAATTTTGATGTGAACATTTAATTCGAGAATGTTCGAGAGGTACTAAAACAATTTTTGTGTTCATAAATAACACAGGGCAAAAAGAATAGAAGTCAATATAGTCTTCCTTTCTTTCTTTCTTTCATTTTTTTTTCATTGTTTCCAAACGAAAATTCGTGACAGTGGAAATTTTTGCACAAAGAATCGACTATTGCGCAAAAAATTCACGAGAAAGTTTATTTTTTGTAAGAATTTTTAACTATACACTGGATTTAATATTTTTCAGGTATAAAAAAATGTAAATAATGTACACGAATTTTTTTTTTTTTTTCTTTAAGGAACGTGAATTGCAAACCGATAAGTTTTAGTCTCAATATTTTAGATACGGTGCATTTTTATTTGTTTTTTTTTTTTAATTTAAAAAAAAGAAAGTGTGGAAAATTAAGCGTGCCTAATAACTAAAACCGAGAATTTATTGTGATAGAGATGCTCTTTCTAATTTAATTTAATTTTTTTATATATACATAATATATTTAAAACGTTATTGTAGGAGTTTTTTATGTTTGCAGTTCGGTTGTGTTAATTTAGAGAGAAAAAAAATGCTTTTTTTTAAAATATATTTAATCAATTTTCGAGTGTTTTGATACTGTTGAAATTTTTCCAAAAAATAATTATTCACCTAAATGACCAATTTTCTTCTACCTCACAAATTTTTAAATACTGAAAATTTGGTCTTTTAAAAACACCATTTGGGAGAAGAATTTTAAAAAAATTACAAATAATAAGAAAGAGAGAAAAAGGATCAAAATAGAAAAAAAAAATTAAATTGAAAAGAACTTGGATGAATGAAGATAGTTTTGAAAATATTTTATTTTAAACAAACTATTTTATAAATAATATTTAAATATTCTATTATCACGTGGATAATACAATCTCGATAAAATGACAATTATTAATAGGCAATCGCGTGAAAACACAACAAAACTTTTGGTCTGAATTCTTCAGTTCATTCAGTCTTTAAGTTAATAATAAATAATATATATGTAAATAGTAAAAACGCATGAATCGAATATTTAATTCTACAATTGATATATATAATAATTATAAAAGAAAAAATTTTGTGAATATTAAATTTAAGAAAATAACCCGCAGTGACCTGAAAGAAAATTTATTTTAATTTAAGAATTTAAATTAGATAATTGTTATACTTTCACATGGAAACTCAGCGGTGAAATTTTGTACAATATTGTATAAAAAATGAAACTGGAGCTAATTATTAAAAAAAAAAGAAAAGAAAAAGAAATGTTTGTCTAATTTTCGTTAAATACTTACATTTTTTTTTGTGTACAAAAAAGAGAATTTAAACATTCGATTTTAAATGAACTTCCAGATCGAAATCTGACAGTGTATCGTGAAAAATGCGATCATTTGGTACAATAAATCTTCCACAAGCTTTTTGAGCTTCGTGTTGAATTATAATTTCATTTGTTATATAAATTTCCCGACGAATTCTCTTTCTAAGCTCATTACTCATGTCAGGAATTATCCATTTAACTAAAATAATCACAAGAGCGACCAGATTCTGTAAATTGAGAATTAATTTCAAATTAAGGAGATATATTTTTGTTTATAAAAATAGATAGAAAAAAAAAATTTTTTTCCATAATTACCTCGAAGACAACAACAAAAGCGAGCCTCGCTGCTAGAATATGCCAGAATAAATTTGTATATTGATATTTATTGATTGAAGTCGATGGCTCACGATAATCTGAATAATAGCAACTGGCGGTCTGTTTGTTATTAAATTCGACAATTGGTCGAGAATCTTCTTGAAAATCACTCGTGTTGAAATTTGAGAGTGAATACTCTAGAAAACCACTCAAGGAATGATCTTTAGAGACAGTTAAACGATAAACCAAACGTGGGATAAAATTCGACGTGAAGGCAAGAATAAAAGCCTGTATTTGAAAAAAAATTTTTCTTTACAAATTAAATAAGTGAAATAAAAAAATAAGTAATTTTTTAAAATGAAAAAAAAAATTCTTACATTCGTAACTGCCGAAAGTTTTGACACAGAATCTAAAATTTTATACCAAATTCCAATATTTCGAACTCGTTGTCCAACCGGTCTTCTATACAATGTCAAAAGTTTTTTGGCGTCTAATCGCATTTCTAAAATATTGTTAATTAAGGCGAAAAATGGCGCCAAAGGAAATGCGGCGACAAAAATAGTTACGAATCCATATTGCAAGACTAAAAAATAATATTGTTGAATTATTTTCTATTTTAAAATCAATAAAATATATTGTATGAGAAAACTCACCCATTTCTAAATATTCCGGAAATAGACTTCTTGGTCCCCAATTAACGAGTTTATAATCTCTCACCCATGGTAGAAATGTTCGGGAAAAATTTTTTCTACTCTTTCTCGTTTCTTTATAACTCATGTGTACTTTAATCGTGTTCAACCATTTAAAAAACAATGGAAAAAGCATTTCTAAAATTGTATTCATCGCCTGTTTTCCAATCATTATTATACTCAATTGAATACATAGTTCCATTAAACAACCACCGGGTCCACATTCTTCTTGACGATTTTTAAAAAAGAGATTATAATTTCCCGGATAGCCGACAAATTTTCCCTTAAAGAAGGCAATGTAAAATATTGACGCATAATAATTGACGAATTCGAGTAAATAGATTTTCAATGTTAAACTATCGTCGAATTCCGTTTGCGTTCGTGGTAATTCTCTCTGGATAAAAAAAATTACAATTTTCAAAATTTATTTCTAATATCGAGGAATAATTTTTTTAAAAATATGTTTGAAAAAATTGGTCACACCTCTGTTAAATATTCCGCCAACCAAATGTAAATCCAATTGAAGACAATTATGCAAAATAAATTAATGCAAGCTGCAGTTGTTGTGGTAAAAAGAATTGCATAACTTGTGACTGGCGAATGACCGTAAACACTGAGGGCTGACAAAACTGATATTCTGTATAAAACAACTCCCAATACAGCTGCCATTGCCACTGCTATCTAAAAAATTTCGTTTATTTAAATATTAAATTAAATTACAAATTATAAAATACATGGAAAAAAATTTATTTACTGATAGAATTAACTTACCAGTAGTAAAATCACAGAAAAGCTAAGAATAGTGGCTGGAAATTTGACTTTCCAAAAAGGAACTTTTGGCTCAACATTATTTGTGATTAAATTCACCTTTTTCTTTTTCACGTGCGCGAGTCGAGCCAAATATTGCGGTCTTGGATGCTCCTCATGAACATCCAAACTCGTTAAATCCCATCGATGAGTTATTTCCGCCGAATACTTTTTCCATAATTCCAAAAAAAGAGTCGCTGCAAACATTTCTTTGTAAATTTTAAAACAATTTTCAAGTGAGAAATATTGAAAAAGTTACTTTTATTTTTCTAAAATTATTGAAAATTTTATTTATTTGAATTTAGAAAAAAAGGGGAAAAAAATTTTACTTACCCCAGAGTGACATAAAAATTGCGAAAAATACAGTGGCTGGATTATCGAATAAATATGTAACTCGTGCGTGAAAACATGTTTCATTGATATCCCAATATCGACAATAATGATCGCAAAGGGGGCACATTATTATGGATAAATTTCGACTACAAACGTCCTCACTCGGTTCATTTGAATATAAAGTCAAGCAACCATAAAGAAAACAAAGAACACCGACGACACTCGCAGGAATTAACATATAAGTGTAAAATCCAAGCCACGCGAAATATAAACCAATTTTCACTCCAAAATATTCTTTCACATAGTCCAATGGCTGATAATTGAGGCATTTCTTTACATTCGCCCATTCCTTGTACAAAAGAAAACGCATTGAATTTTCATTCTTCAAATTGCCCTGAAAATATTTAAAATTTTGAATAATTAAATTAATTAATTAATTATTTTTAATAATTGATTTTTAATAATAATTTTATCTGAATATTAGAATTTTTTTTCACAAATTTATTACATCGTGCAGGGGATATGCAGCGTCGTAGGCCTTTTCCGCAATGAGTCTATCAATTCCAAAAGCAAATTCATCAATATCGTCTGTTTTAGTTCTGTCGATGATGAATTGTACGATTCTTGATCTCGTCGATGAGGTGAAAAATTCCGATGAATTGGTGTCAAATAAATATTCTTTGTCACGACTATAGACGGCAGTGAAACTATGTTTCATTGTTGGAAAAATATTTGTGTTCACATAATACCTCTTCATTATTCGATGAAAAATTGAATTCACTTCGTTGATAATCACATTATTGCGAGATGACAATGTTCTAAATTGTGGAATTTCCTTCATTGGTAGTCGAAGTTTTAAAATTTCCGCATATCTTCGCAGTACTTCCCAAGGTGCATGAATCTTCATGAAACATAAACCATTTCGTTCCGGAAGTTCATATTCAAACTCGAGACCCTCCGCCGATAGATTTGCTTCGAATTTCTGAAATTGAAGTTTTAACGTGTAAAATTGAACAAGTGAAAATATTTATTTAAGTCGATTATCATTTACCCTTCGGAATTTTCGATTCTGATAGGTCATTGCATCCTGATCGTATTCATCATAGACGAGGACAAAATCAATGCTGCGAATTCCATCCCGGAAGTATAAATTCAAATCTCCCTGTAGTTTATTAAATGTTTTTAAATTAAATTCGAGTTTTATGCTAAATAGAAGTAAATCTACTTTCTAATTGAATTCTAAATATAATTCTAAATTTAATTCTAAATTTAAATCAATTCGAAATTTTTTAATGTAAAAAAATGTTATCAAGAGCGTTGAAAAATTTATTCTAATTGAAATCTAATAAAAAATGAATTAAATTAGAAATAATTTCTAATATACGATTACCAGTCCCAAACCTTGATCCTTCATTCTAGAATCTTCTTGTAAATCCTTAGGCATTGTTTCAGAATTTTTTTGAATTGTTTCACTTTCCTGATGATTGTTTTCAATTATTATGATTTTTGCGTCCTTATTTATTTCTTGAAAATCCAAACAACTGTTGAATAATGTCTGTTGTGATGATTTCGCGGAATTAAACGAATTCGATTGTGAACTTGTACTTCTGCGCTCGCGCTCAACATTCCTCTCTTCATCTTCTTCCATTTTTTATTTACAAACAATCTTTCGTCCTTATCCTGTCACGAAACACATGAAAACACTCAGGTTAATTAAAACATTCTCAAAACACAAATTTATAATTAAACTTTAAAAATTATTACAAAATTTATTCCCAAGTGACACTGATACTTAATTATTTTCAATTATAATTCTTTTATTTTTATCCCTTATGCATGGAAAAAACAATGTCTGATAAATTTATTTGTTAATAATTCTAATTTTTGGTAAAAATAAAAATTAATAATTTAATATATATTTTACTGTAAATTAAAATTTCATCTATAACCATTTTTGAATTTGAAATAGTTTTCAATATAAAATAAATTAAAATATTACAAAATAATTAATGTTTTCTTCAGAAATCATGAAATGCAGAATTATTTTTTATACTTTTTGTAAAATTTTGAGTATTTTTTTTCTACATTTGTCAGTGTCAATAGTTACGTTCCTGAAATTGTCGAAAAGTAAGTAAAAAATATAATCATTCACCAACTGTAAAAATTAATTGCATATAATAAAATACGAAATTTTTGATAATTTTTTTTTTCGTTTTTGACCAGAAAATGACTAATTTTTTTCTTGTTTTAAATAATTCATAAAATGTAACTCACCCCAGAATAAAAATAAGTAGAATGTGTTTCTGTTTCTCGAATATCATCAGATGAAAATAGCAGTAGAACTTGTGTTTTATCCAAAAATAAATCGGACACTGTTGCCATTACGGAATCAGATTGTCGAAACAAATAGATTTCATTTGAGATTTTTTTCATTTTTGTAATTATGTGTATGAAAATGAAAGCACATTTCAAGCTCGTCTCAATTTTCCTACATATATAGTTGATCAATCGACTGCTGATAGGAGCGGAACTTTATAGGGAGCTTAAATTGATTTATTATGTTGCGAGATACTAAAAAAAAAAACATTTAATTTAGTAACGAAAATAAAATAAATTTTTAAAAATAACTTACCATATATTATCGAAAATTATAATAAAGTAACTCAATTTCGTTCAAGAATAAAAACTGAAAGAAACGTAACGAAAAATTGTTTTTCAAAAACGATAATTCAACAAAGAAAAAGGAAATTAAATTGAAAACTGAAATTTCAAAAAAAAAAAAAAAAAAAAATGAAAAGAAATATTAAAATAACGTTTTTTCAAGAAATATTTTAATTTTTATTCAGTTTATAAAAATGATAAGTTTTTACATTCTTTATTATTAAAAATGTTATCAATACTTTCTGAAAATTATAATAATAATGTATATATTACACAACAATAATAAAATTCTTAAATCTTCAGTTTTTTTTTATAAATTGAGAAACTTTATATCAGTTCTCAATGTTTTTTTTCATATAAATGCAGAAACATCAGATAAGACACTTGTCTGAGAGTTAGACTTCCTGCAGTAAATTAAGTTCATCTTCTCCAGGACAAACAATTGAATCGATATTGTAGAAAGTGGCGTGAATTGTTATCAAAAAACAAGAAACACCTGCAAAAGGAAAATTACTTTTCCAGTTAATTAATGTAATAATAGTAATGATAATAGATAAACAAAAAAATTAAAATTAATTGAATGCAAGCAAAATTTAAAATAAAGAGAAAATATTTACCGAGAACCCAAAAGATCGCACCTCCAGCTCCGACTAAGTAAAATAAAGGAAGACAACATATTCCGATCAGTGTATATACTTGAGGAAGAGTTAATTTATTCTTAAAAATAGTTGTGTGTCTTTGAGAAATTTTATAGCAAATTCCAATTGATCCTGCCACGGAAATTAACAATAGTGGAGACGTTATTCTGGATTTTAAAAAATTACGTAAAATTAGGTATAAATTCATACATATATAAATTGAACGTAAAAATCAGCGTATAATCTAATTCTATAAATGAAATAGAGAAATATATTACTTACAGAACATAAACAATGAGGATGATTGATACAAATAAATAATTACTCTGGAAGTACTCTAAATTTTTCAATACTCGTTTACTTAATCTTCCAATACTTGGCGGTGGTCTAAAATTATTACTATTTAAAAACAAAGCCCATGGTTTTACATTAGCTTTCTTTTGTTGAACCCATTCTTGAGCCAATGGGTAACTAAATTGTCCCAACGGTGGAAGAGCAGAAAAGTCAAATCTAAAGGGATAAAAACATTTTTTATAATAGCTATTATTTATTTATATTAATTAATTATTATTATTTTCGTAAATAATAAAAAAATATCTACATTTGACAACTGTTGCTATTACTGCAGTTGAAATATCATTATTTGACATATGGAAAAAAGAAATAATTAACATTAAACCATAATTAACAAATTGAAAATATTTCCAGTGATAGTGATTTAAAATATACTTAAAAGATGTCAATTAATGATGAATTTAGAGTTAGAGGACTGAAATATGCAAGAAAGTGACAGTTGTTTTTATTTTGAGGTTAAGTTGTTTTGACAGATTAAAAATTGACATTCTAAAATGTTTAAAGCGTTAAAATTATCTTATTACGATGTATCATAATGTAGCAATAATTACCGTTTAGAATTGGGTTGTTTTTCCACCGAAGATTGCATTTCTCCAGTAATTGGAATTTCCACGTCAGCCATTGTATATAATTTTTAATATCACTTTTAGCTTACATCCACAAAATTGACATATCAAACCATATCAAACATTTAATTATCTGTTGTAACTTTACATTTGACTCACAATTGTTTTGCGAAACTGTAATTTTTCAAAAAAAAAACTGTTATATTTACTAATCTAGGACAAATGTTTTCAACTTTTGACGTTTCCAGGCATTCCGATGCAGTTGCAAGGTTGCATCACCAACAAACACGTCAACAAATAACAAACACAAACATAAAGATTATACAGAAATTGAATATATATTGTGTTTTTTTCAATATACAGTAGAATTAATAAGAGTATTTTCCAGTTAATAAGAAGTAAAACTTCAGTTGGTTTTCACAATCCAAATGAAAATTATAAATTAGAAAAACTGTTGAATTTTTAAACTATTGTTAAATTGTTTTAAATATTAAAAATTTATTTATTTATTAATAAAATTTATTTTGTATCATTTTAATTGACGTTAACACTAACATTCAAATACTCCCCGCTGAAATATTTCGGCCATGTTGAATAATTTGTCGAATCAGAAAGCATTTTATAAATTCCTAATTGGTTATACGCTTGGTTTTTAAATTTAACTGCCCAATCATAACTGAAAACTTGGATACGCTGATATGGCACTTTAAATAACTGGCCAATGAGCTTTGCTAATTTCAATACTTATTTCCGGATAAATTTATTGCAAGGTCAAAGTGTGAACGCTGTGTTAGAATGAAATTAAGTTGCGGATGGAACTGTCTGTGTTTATATTTATCTCATGTTTTTGTTTTATGAACCACACTGCTCTAAATTTTTACAAAATTATACTGTGTTCTAACCTCGTTCATGCATGTGACTTTAATAATTTAATTTCACTTCCAGTCAGCCGTGGTCCCAAAGACGGCAAAGAAAGAAATCATCTGCCAAAGTAAGGTAAGTTTTCTTTTCCTTCTTCTTTTTTTTATCCTGCGAGAAAATTGAAACATCAAATTAGGAGTGGTATAGAATGTGAAAGAGTATTAATTTTGTCAAAAATATCTGCTCTAATATATTCGAGAAACATATTTCCATTATCAAGGTTAGGGTTACACTTTAAGTATTTAATGCTGTATTTTTTTTTACATTATCCTTTTTCTTTTCTCTACCCACATATGCATATTATATATCCTAAATCTGCTTCTTGAAAAATGTTCGACCATTTTTGATATTTTCTTTTCAAAGTTTTCAAAGCAAATAATGAACTCGTTCTCATTCTCTCAGTTCGAGGCTATTTTTTCCACCAGTTTGTGCTTTTTTGTTTATCATAACAATCGGCTTTTAAATACAATTGCTTCAACGTTCAATATTGCATATACATGTAAGAGTAAAACAACGTGGATATTTTCGAGAAACGAGACCACGAGGCACTTTTATGTATTCAAGAAAGAAAATATTTTATTTCCGTATATTGTATTATTTTTATCCTGCATTTCTTTCTTGCATATTGTATGATACAAGTGAGAAACTTTTATTATAAACCTTTTAATAACTTGGAATATTAATCTACAGTTTTTTTTTAATTTTTGAAAATATCTTGACTATTGAAGAAAAATTAATTTCTATTAATTTATTCCTATTTTATAAAAAAATTTATTGTAATTGAAAATGCATAATTTTTTTGGGAAAATATTTCTGCTTCTTGAAAAATGTTCGACCATTTTTGATATTTTCTTTTCAAAGTTTTCAAAGCAAATAATGAACTCGTTCTCATTCTCTCAGTTCGAGGCTATTTTTTCCACCAGTTTGTGCTTTTTTGTTTATCATAACAATCGGCTTTTAAATACAATTGCTTCAACGTTCAATATTGCATATACATGTAAGAGTAAAACAACGTGGATATTTTCGAGAAACGAGACCACGAGGCACTTTTATGTATTCAAGAAAGAAAATATTTTATTTCCGTATATTGTATTATTTTTATCCTGCATTTCTTTCTTGCATATTGTATGATACAAGTGAGAAACTTTTATTATAAACCTTTTAATAACTTGGAATATTAATCTACAGTTTTTTTTTAATTTTTGAAAATATCTTGACTATTGAAGAAAAATTAATTTCTATTAATTTATTCCTATTTTATAAAAAAATTTATTGTAATTGAAAATGCATAATTTTTTTGGGAAAATAATTATTTCAGGTTAGTAATGTCTGTCCCGCAATCGTCGTTGAAAGGAATAACACGAGAGAAACCAGGTGGAACAAGTCCAAGTCCTGTCGAAGGCGTTGAAGGAATTCCAGGACCCAGTAGTTTGGATCCAATTAATTGTTCACTGCCACAAGATGGTGAATCCGAAGATTACGGCGACGAGGTAGATGAAGCAGAAGCCGAGAGTACAGAGGAAGATAGCGAGGTAGAATTCTTAATTATTTATTTTTTATCTAATTGTTAAGTTTTTATGTATTTAATACCAAAAATTTTTCTTTACTTTCAATTTTTTTTTCGTTGTTAATTAAATTAAAATTTTTGTTTTTTAGATTAGTGACACAGGATTGTTTTGTGATGCCGAGTGCGATGAAGAAATCGAGGAGAGCGAGTGTCAATCACCTATTTTGCGATCACAACCCCCTTTACAACGAGTGCAAAGTCCAATTTTACACACCTGTGTTCCTCTGGACGTTGTGCAACCTCAGAAGAAACGAAAAAGCGAAGCGGAGTCTAATTTACCCTGTAAAAAGCTCGGTGCCGATGATAAGTGTCATATAGCGTAAATATCCCCAATAATTGCTATTTTTATTCTTTAAAATTCTTTAAATATTCTTTCTATGTAATAATTTATATCATTAATTTTATATTTATAATTACTAATTTATAAATGTTGCATTTCTTTTCCATATTTGCAGAATCGCTCGAAAATTAGATGATAAAGGTAAACCTGTCCGATTCTTAATACCCACGAAAGATAATCCACCACCGGAAATGAGTAATTGGCTTTTACAATTTCAGGTATGTAAAATTCAAATAAAAACAAACTTTACCCTGGGAAAATATTTTTCAGTTTATTTCAAATTCATTTTAAATTCATTTTTTAAATTCATTTTTTCAGAGGTGGTCAAATGCGGAGAGAATGTTGGCAATAGATGAATTAATTGAAAGATGTGAACCAACGCAAGTGCGTCACATGATGCAAGTGATAGAACCACAATTTCAACGTGATTTTATATCATTATTGCCACGGGAATTAGCCTTATCTGTATTAGCCTTTCTCGAGCCAAGGGATTTATTACGTGCGGCGCAAACTTGTCGCAGTTGGCGTTTTCTTGCCGATGACAATTTATTATGGAAGGACAAATGTCGAGCAGCTGGTATTGATGATCTTAAAGAATCGCCATCGTCGAAGCGAAAAAATGGCCGCACATCGGGAAATAGTTCGTCACCATGGAAGCAGGCCTATATGAGGCAGCACAATATCAAAATGAATTGGCGAACGAAGCCAATCCGTCCGCCGAAAGTACTCAAGGGCCATGATGATCATGTCATCACTTGCTTACAATTCTCTGGGAATAGAATTGTAAGTGGTTCAGATGACAATACACTTAAGGTGTGGTCCGCCATAACTGGAAAGGTAATTTAGACATACTAGATAAAAACTTGGTAAGAGAAGTTCAAACAGAATTGTTAGTCGAAATTGTTACATTGATGATTATTTTCTAATTTAGTGTCTGCGAACATTGGTTGGACACACGGGTGGTGTGTGGTCGTCACAAATGTCAGGGGCGACGGTGATTAGCGGCAGTACGGATCGTACATTAAAGGTATGGAACGCCGATTCCGGGAGTTGTATACACACATTGTACGGACATACATCGACAGTGAGGTGTATGCATCTACATGGGAATAAAGTTGTCAGCGGCAGTAGGGACGCAACTTTACGAGTGTGGAAAGTCGATACCGGGGAGTGTCTACACGTGTTAGTGGGACATTTGGCTGCAGTCAGATGCGTGCAATACGATGGTAAACTAGTCGTTAGCGGGGCTTACGATTACATGGTGAAGGTTTGGAATCCAGAACGAGAAGAGTGCCTTCATACTCTTCAGGGACACACCAATCGTGTTTACTCGCTTCAGGTAAAAATTTGTTTAAATTATATAGAGTAAAAATTGAAAACTTTCCATGAGTTTAGGAAATTCAATTCAATTTCAGTTTGATGGTGTTCATGTTGTGAGTGGATCCCTTGACACGAGCATTCGAGTTTGGGAGGTTGAAACGGGCGCATGTAGACATACATTGATGGGCCATCAGTCGCTCACGTCCGGTATGGAGTTACGTCACAATATTCTTGTCTCAGGGAATGCGGATTCAACTGTCAAAGTATGGGACATTGTCAGCGGTCACTGCCTACAAACGCTTTCCGGTCCAAATAAACACCAGTCAGCAGTCACATGTCTCCAGTTTAACAGTCATTTCGTAATAACGTCCTCCGACGACGGTACTGTTAAACTGTGGGATGTTAAAACTGGTCAGTATTTTTGATTGCTTTGGTAATTTTGTAGAAATTTTTCTGTATTTTTTGACAGTAATTTAATTTAATTTTTGGAATTTCTTGCTTTTGTTTTTCGTAGGTGATTTTATAAGGAATCTCGTAGCATTAGAGAGTGGCGGAAGCGGTGGTGTGGTGTGGCGAATTCGAGCGAGTGACACAAAACTCGTGTGTGCCGTTGGCAGTCGAAATGGCACGGAGGAGACGAAACTTCTTGTTCTCGATTTCGACGTGGAAGTGAAATAAAAGAATTTGGGTGAGAAAAAAAAATCTAAAATTCGCTACGTGACTTTTGTAAATAATTAAAAAACTATAGGTAGCTTAACCAATCTACTGTACAATGTTTTTCATGTATTAAGTGGTGTGATTGTGATAAGACTGCAACATGGAAAATCCGGAAATGCAAGGTAATCGGCATTTGGAAATAGTCCTTTAATCTTCCTGTGTCTTTTTGTGATGCAGACGGAGATTAATTTTACTGAAATGAAAGAAATAGAAAACCAACAAACCATGAAATGTACCTATCGCAGTGTACAGAAAAAGAAAAAAAAAAGAAAAAAATGAGACTCAAAAGACTCGAAGTTAATGAGGAGTTCGGAACTTACAAGGTTCATTATTTGCTTTATATCGAATACGATAATAATGGCGATATAAATCCAGGCAACTTCTTCTTTTTTTTTT
>JUFY01022497.1:20892-68912 GCA_001855655.1 Leptopilina clavipes
AGGTATTCGGCAATATGGAAATTCAATCTTATAAAAATCGATCCACTAGAAATTCAGATTAATTAAATTTAGGGACAAAAAATCTCAACAAAAAGTTAGTTCCAATTTTATTTTTTTAATAAAGAAAAATATTTAATCATTGTGAACAATTTTGTTTTTAATACTTTGAAGTGTATTTTTAGTTCTGGGTTAAAAGCAAATTTTTGTTTACGTTTTTTAATTTAAATTTTTAGTTTTCAATTTCCAATTGTTCAAAATAAAATTGTTAATACTTTTCCTAAACAATTGCTTAAATTTTTTTTTGCTATATTCGAACTAACATTTTGTTTAAATTGTGTCCAATTTCTCTTTAAGGAGATTCAATACAAATAAATGATTTCAAAGTAAAAACTCTTTTACATACAGAAAATAAAATGATTTGAATTAATTTTAAAATCCTTTGAAAGAACCATTGATGCAAATTTAATAAAAACAATAGTTTATTCTGATTAAAACTAATTGTTTTCTATATTGTATTATTAGTTCTTTCAGAATATATTGAAATTTTTCATCAATTTCTTTCTAATTTTTTAAGTTTTAAGGGAATAAAAATTCTATTTTATTGAATCTCCTTAAATTAGATAAACAAATATTTGGAATAATTAGAAATTTATTTCGTGTATTTTTTGAAGATTTAAATAATTTTTTATTTAGAAATTGAATATTTAAAGTAATATTTTTTTAAAATGTTTCTATATAGTATTTTGAAAAAAAAATTATACTGACAGATATGACAGGGCATTATTTCGTCCAAATCGTTCGTTCGGCTGTTACGTTTAGTTAAAAAAAAATTAATATTTATGTCTATGTCAGTTCGCGGTTAATGAAATTTGACAACAATTATTAATTTATTCTCTGATTATAATAAAAAGCAAAAGAAAAACTTAGTTTTTCCATTTTTGCTCCTATAATTCAGTTGAATACAAAAAAAAATTTGATAATTCATGTTGTAACGTTCGTAATTACATTTCGCTTAATGTATAATGATAATAATTTAGTTAATTCGTCTCAATTTGAAAAAAAAATTACTACCTGCATAAACCAATATTTAAAAAAAAAAATTTTTTCTTTGGACAAAATCGAAACGATTTTTTTTTTGAAAAACGAAAATCTATAAGAACTGCCTTTATACAATAGAGAAAATTTGATAATTGTTTTTTTTCAAAATTTGATAATTGTTTTTTTTCAAAATTTGAAAATTCTAAGTTAGACAAAATGATATTAAAATGGACAAAGGTGTAACAATTACGTCGAGATAACATGTCACACGTGTGGAAATAGTTACACTGTTTTTAATTTACCATTTTGATTGAACCTAGTTAATATTTATTAACAATTAACTGTTCCGTCATCGTTTTACGATGAAAATTGTTATATTATTTTTATTTAATAAGTGCTTTCTGAGTAAATGAAAAGGTAACGAATGATTTAAAAGAACGCACATTTTATATTTTTTTTCATATATATATATATATATATATATGAAAGAAAACTTCATGTGAATGAATGAATCATCCATTCAATTAATAATTAATTAAAAAGAATCTCATGATTGACTTGCAGACTGTAAATGCTATTACCATAGATGTTAGTCAAGTTTCTTAGAAAAACTTTTATATAGAATTTCAATTTTGTATTTCGAATGAAGGGACTCTTTTTTTATTTATTTTTTTTACAAAACAGTCAAATGGTGTCAAAAAATCAGGCTACTCTTCCATTTCGATACATATTTTAAATAAAAATTAAAGACTGTTGTATCGCCTGATAAAATGTCTGTTTATCATGGTTCTTTACTTTTTTTTTTATTTTTATTTTTTTATTATTATTATTAATATTATTTTGTTTTTAATGTCTGCAGGTGTGACATGGGATTAAAAGAAATCATTTGCCTCTTATTTATAAACTCATATCGTAACAATTAGGAATCGAATGCAAATGAAAATGATTTTGTAATGTAATAATGAAAAATAATGCAAAACTATGAACCTTTTGAGTCAATATCAGTGATCGATTTATTTATCACAAGCTAAGAAAAAAGGTTTTTTGCATTAAAAAAAAATAGTGAAGGTCAACGAATTAGGAAACATCTGTAAAAAAAAATAAGTTGGTTTCGCCATGGTCCAGTAATTAAAGTTGCGAATTTTAATTATTTTTGTGCAATACTGTCACGAATTGCCATTCGATTACAAAATGGGAATGAAAAATTGAAAGAATTAAACTTGATGTAATAAAAATTGAAAACGAAAAATTTAGTATTTATCGGATAAATAAATAGATATTGAAATATGAATTTTTTTGGAAATGCAGTTCGTGCGAACGCTTCTTTTATTACTGGACCCAGGTCACATGGGTGGACCGTGTTTTATTTGTATATTGCTCAATAGTTTATAATTATAATAATGTGTTATTTGTTGTATCATTTTTTATAAGAAATAGAAAATGTTGCTGCATTTTGCACTTGCATTTATTTCTTATGCAATTATTCAGGCGAATACGTTTAATGAAAACGAATAAAACTTTTTATAGA
Source organism: Leptopilina clavipes (assembly GCA_001855655.1). Lineage (NCBI taxonomy): Eukaryota > Metazoa > Arthropoda > Insecta > Hymenoptera > Figitidae > Leptopilina > Leptopilina clavipes. The sequence continues at coordinate 23,459 of JUFY01022497.1, forward strand.
AAATAAATCAAGAATTATTAATTCCAGAAAATGATTAATACATTGGTGAAAGGAATAATTAATTAAATATTAAAAAATTTAATTTTAAACATTAGTTTTATTTCAAGTTTTTTTTTAAGTTTCAGGTTGAAAATTTAATACGAGTTAATTAAAAAATTTGTATTCTAATTTGAATGGATAAAATTTTTTGCAGTTTAACAAATGTTGGATCATGTTCCGAATGAGGCAGAAGAGGAAAGATTTAGAGAATTTTTGTTGACTTGGACCGAAATGTAAAATGTGCATTCGTCGCAGGCAACGTAAAATTGTTCGTAATTTTGCAAGTCCTCTTTGTCAACGATATATTCACTGCCACAGCGACATTGATATGCGAATTCTTCATCCTTGGGATAAAGTTCATCGGAAGAAATTCTAGCAAGCACAACCATTGTTTCTTCTTCTAATTTCGCTTGTTTACGTTCGGCATCGTACAGTTTTCTGCTTTCAGCCTTACTGAGAACGGTCCAGGCTTCTTGAATTTGATGAAAGTCGTCAATATCTTTATCAGAGTTGTGCAGTTTATCAGGGTGAGATTTTAAAATTAATTTGTGAAAAGCACTTTTTAAATCCTCATAAGTTGCTTCTTCGGAACATCCGAGAATTTCGTAAAAATCTTTAACACTCATTGTTTTTTTTTAATTAAATTATTCTTAACATTTTATATATTTATTTATTTAGTAATATTTAAAATAACGTTTTCTATTAATTATAAATTTTAATTATATATACATATACTAATTGACAGTTAACAACGCATGTTTTGATTTTGAGGTTAGGATTACGTCACATGTGCAACAGGCAGAGTCCACAATTGACGCTGAGTTCATACTCTTTATCGATTGGTGGAATGTTTTCCAATCACAAATTGAGAATTAAGTTTGACGTTTTTTATATTATTTATGTGTCATTTTAAATAGAAAAGTCATTTGTGTTTGTTTGCTTCAATTATTTTGTGTGTTTAACATCAAGATAATCTTTCTAATCTTGTGCATTTCTTAATTCACTATTTCCTCTGTCTTTGAAAAGACATACCTTACATTATATATAAAAAAAATTCATTATGTCTATAACCTTAAAACAAACTGATGGAAAACTAATAAGAATGGTAAACAGTTTTGTGTTTCTTGATTTAGAAACAACAGATCTAATTAGAGGTAAAATTATGCCAAGAGTCACAGAATTGGCAATGGTGGCAGTTTTAAGGGAACACATTAAAGTTCCACAGTCAAAACTGCCACGGGTTTTAGCAAAGCTTGTTATCCCGATAAACCCGAATGTTAAAATTCCAAAAATCGTTGCAAATATTACAGGTATGATTTACAATGTACAGTATTTTACAAATATATTTCTTTTAAATTAACAAACTGTTTTTTTTTTTACAGAATTAACAAATCAACATTTAAAAAAAGTCAAACAGTTCGATTTCGATGTGTGCGGTCAAATAAAGCATTTTTTACAACGATTGGAAGAACCTATTTGTTTTGTGGCCCACAATGGGAAAAAATTTGATTTTCCGATTTTATTAAATGAATTTAAAATTTTCGGAGAGGTACGTTATGACAATTCTTTAAAAATATGAGGAAATCAAGGAAAAACTGTTAAAGAATACGTTTTCCTTGACTCAGAGTGATTATTATATTTCACGTTTTATTAATTTAAAAAATAAAATTTGAAGTAATAAAACAAGAATTATATAAATGTGTTATTTTAAGGTGATGCCGAGTGAAATTTTATCCATAGATTCGATAGACGTTTTTAGACATTATTTTAAAGAAACGACAATTTTACAAGAACAGAGAAAAATAGAAAAAACTTTAGAACCTATTGGTAATTCTCATTTCTTATTAGAGGATAATTGGGATGATGCGGTTGGTTCGGTTCTCGATTCGATAGAAACACATGAAAACTGTGAAGAAATCACAAGATTAGAAAGAACAGAATCGTTTGACGATAATAAAGATGCTTGTATGAATTTACAAAGAAATAATGATAAGACTCCCGAGTTGAAAATTCTAAAAGAAGAATCTGTGGATTATGTGTCAACTCACAAAATTATTGTAAATAAACAAATTTTCACAAAACCAGCTAATTTGAAATTAGAAACAATATTTAAAAATATGACCGGCACTTCAGTGGAAAATGCACATTATGCTGAGAGTGATTGTCTTAGTTTAATTCGATGTACAAATTTAATAGGTGATCATTTCATCGAATTTGCAGACAATAATGCAAAACCTCTAATCACATACGAAAGGAGCATACAATTGTAAGTGTGTTTGTTTGTTATTTTTTGTATAGACTTAAATTTGTTATGATTTTTAAATTTCACTCTTGTTATTTAAAAAGTGAGCGTTTCGTTTCCAAAACAATAGCTTTTTAAATACGCCTTAATTAGCAAAATATAAATATAATAATTGACGTTTTTGCAACTTCTTTTCATAGAAAAAGAAGAATAGCAAAATAGGAAAAATTCCTTCTTGTTAATGAAAAGAAAACAAAATCTAGTGACTATATATTTTTTATAAAAATAAATTTGAAATATATTAATTCAAGTATTCTTTTCAACAGAAGAGAGTAATAATATATCATTGAATTTGACAAGTGATAAAACTAAATTAAATTTTGGATGTGTTATTTAAAACTGTGCATTTCAAAGTAAATGTATTTAATGTATTTAATTATTTATTTACGAAAACACATTCAAGTAAAAAATATTAAGTGTTTTATAATACTAAATGAAAACTAGGTAAACAATGGTAAATTATTACATGTAAATAAAAATAAATGTCGCATGTTATGTTCATTTTTGGTTTTCAATTTTGCGAATGTCTTATTTTTTTATTGTTAAACTGTATGCAGTTATGTAAAAAAATTTGTTTATATTATGTAGGAAGATTTCAAAATGTTCATAAAGTGCATTTGCATTAATAAAAAAAAAAAATTAGAAATATTTTTATTGCATTTTTTAATATTAGAAAGCAGTACAAAAATACAAATACATTTAGTTATAAGACACTTTTAAAAATGTGTATAATATAATTAAAAAAATCTTAATTCCTTTTTTTGTTGTTAAAAAAGGATACAATAACTTCCCTCTAATTTTTCTGAAATTAAATTTTAAAATTTATATACACATAGATGGATTTTTTTTTAATAATTTTGACAATTAATACGTTGATCACAAATTTTCAAGAAAGTTTGTTTCAATCTTTCAAAACTTTCTTGGCTAATTTCATTTTTACAATTTAGAAGATCGTCCAATTCATTGCATATGTTTTCAATTTTTTTATTCACATTAGAATCAATATTAGCGGCAGAATCTTCCAATTTTTGAAGTTTATCCTCTCTTTCATTTATTTCATAGCATGTATGTTGATGTAAAATTTTTCGAGAGCTTCCCAGTAATTGTCGAAGATATGTTTCAGTGTTTGGGAATCCAGACAATTTATAATACAAGGCACTAGAAATATAAGCCGATAAACTTTCTGATAATGTTGTCTTATCAATAATTATATTTAACACACTTCCAACGAGATCTTCATTTGGACTCGTACGTGTAAAATTATTAAAATACTCAAAGGCTTCTTGACGAACCCATGGTGTCTCGTCTTGTAAGAGTTGAACATAAAGTTCAGCAATTGGAGTCGATAAATGAAAAATTTTACTTCTAGTATAGTTGAATGTATTTTTTAGCCAATTGAGCAATTGTATTCGTATATACGGAAGTGTATATGGTAGTAAAGATGTCATGAATTTCAGAATCTGTCGAGCAAAATTAATTTGAAATAATAATAATATTAAATTAAGACGATCAAATTTAGATTTTTAAATAAATACCGAACATATAGTTCCATCGCTGAAACTTTCATTGCATGGAATGTGACAATGAAACAGAGATGTCATCAATTCTGAAACAAGAATTAAATAAATCCCTTCACAGAATTCAATCACATCGACTATGGAATTCCAAATATTACAAACAGTATTCATTGTTTGTTTATCTTGCTCGCGGGAATAAATTTCAGTCATTTTTAACAATGAAGTCTAAAAAAAACAAATAAAAAATGATTAATATTACAAAAAAATTTTAATGGAAACAAAAATTAGAATATTTTCAATTATAATTAACATACGAAACACGTCCACGATTTTATCGAAGGTTTTTGTGTAAGAATTTGAAAATTTCTTGATATTTCATTATGAGATTCTGCTGTTCTTCTCTCTATAATGGATTTTCCTTTAATGGTGAGTACTTGAGAAAGAGCGATCCAAAAATCAGAACCAGAATCATCTGACTTTTCAACGAAAAAGTCTTTTTTGTTTTCTGATAACGTTCGATAAATTCGTCTAATCAAGAAAGAGAGAAAGAACACTTCTAAACTATTTTTTCGTTCTGATAATCTGTCATAAACTTTTAATAAATATTTCAAGTGGTCGTAACACAATTGTGTAGAAGCACACCTAAACAAAACAAAAAAAGTGTAATTAAAATTTTTAAATTAAATAGAAATTTGGTTTTTTAAAATCAGAAATATTCGAACAATCACCTGCTAATTATGCACCAGACATCAACAGTTAGTAGAGAACTCCAATAATTTCCGCTCATCAAATACTTCAATAGTAAATTTTCTATTATTCCAAAATCAGAAGAATCAACTTGACAAATTAAACCCCAAATCATGGTGAATGTCTCTTCATAAATTGTCAATGATTTCAAATTTCCTCCAAGATTTCGAGTCACTGATATTTGTAATTTTCCCAAACAAATTTCTAATTGTACTTTTGAAAATACGTGAAAAATTAAATTAATAACTTGAAGATTTAAAATAAATTTCATAAAAATCATTTTCATTCGAAAAAATATTTTTAACTTACGGAGATCAATATTTGTAAAAGCGACATCAAGAATAGAAGGCTCAAGTATCCATTTTCGTTGAATATTATGGGGTAATTTTATTAATTTTCTCATTATATTTAAAGTCAATAAATGGTATCCAATGGCATCAATATCTTCCCCTTTTCCGAATTCAAAAAATGCCTACAAACATAAGTAAATAAAAAAAAGAAAAAAATTATAAAAAAGCAATAAATATATAAAATAGAAATTTGTAATATTTCAAACCTTAAACACATGTTCATCATTAAACACCGAATTGAAGAAAATATCCAAATCGGTTGAAACATTGATTTCAATAAATTTAACAATTAACGGATCAACATTCGTTGCGGTCAAGCATGGAGGAGAATACCTGTACATTTGAACGAGTAATTTAACAATCGAATGTGCAATTTCATCAGTAACTGACAAATAATAAATATTCCACAATTTGTTTAGAATTTTCAGTAAAATTTTTCCACACGAAATTCTGTTTTCATTCACTTTTTGCTGATTACCCTGAAACAATTTACAATTTATAATAAAAAAATATATATATAATATTCTATTCCCAGTTGAAGAAAAATAATTACTTTCACAGCTGAAAATATTAATGAAACAATATTTTCTGCTAAAGAATCAAAATGTTGTGTGATACGTTCTGGAAATTTCAATTTTATTTTCTCTCCGTGGATTGTTGCCAATTTTCCAAACTGTTTCCAAATTCCAGTTATAGTTTTCAGGTCTAATCGATTTACCATTACAGAAGTATCGCCAATTTCATTTATTACTATTGACGGCAGAACATGAAAATAAAAATTTTATTGGATTATTTTAGAGATTTATTGAAATTGAAGATAACGTCTTTTTAAAATATAATCAATTAATAGTTGTTATTATTACTTAAGCACAAAATATTTAATTCTGACTCCTGTTCCACATTGAAATTAATAACAGAATCAGAAATACTGAGGAATGAATTCATAATTTCATTGGATTTTTGAAAAATAACGTTAATTTCTTCCTTAAAGTTGTTGATGACATCACCACAATTCATTTCACTGGAGAAAAAAGAAATGGAAATTTTCAATTTAATATTTAAATTTAGATACGTAAAAATAATATTATTTTTTCAATAAAATTTTTTTCACTGCCCTTAAAAATAAAATTGTTTGAAAATAAGTTAATTGTTTACCTCATTTTACAAAAACTCAAAGCACTTTTTACAACATTAAACAAAATATTAGGAAATGATTTTACTTTTGTAATTGAAACATTCTTCAAATTTTTCAAATGCTTCATGCATTTTTGCCAACATTCCAAAAGATCTTCGCAAATCTTCAACTTTGCTTTAATATCATTTTCATTTTTTCGTTTGCTTGATAATTTTTTATTGATCTCTCCAATTAACTGCAAATAAAATACAGTTATATTTAATTTAAAAAAAAGTATATAGATGTATTATTCAGAAATGTTAAAAAATTATTTTTTAAATTAAAATTAATTAAAAATGAATTTACATATTGTTGTATATATGAAAAAAATAATTACCTGAATAAATGTTTTACTAGCATCAGTGAGATGGGTGGAAAAAATTCTTTTATCAAGATCATCAATTTCACAATTCGGCAAATTTGCATCTAATATTTTGTGCAATTTCTCCGCAACATTTGTTTCATCTACACTTTCTAAATCTTCGTACATAAAAAAAGTTAAGAAATATTTCATTGAAAATTAAAAGAAAAAGGTGTAGAAATTCGGATATTGTTCGTAGTGGATAAAACATTATCCATCTTCTTAAAATATTACACAAGGACCTAAAATTTAATTTCTGTTCACTATATTATAAAAAAAAGGATATTTGGATGTTTGTATCCGAGGTGTCCATTATTTCAGACCAGTCCACATCATTTTCCATTGATTCTTTTGCTTGTGATGTTCCATTTCCTTGAGACATTTTTCTTTTTTATCTAAAAAATTTAATATTTTATGTATTAAGTTTAAGAATATTAAATATAAATTCAAAAATTCGAGGAACAAAATCCAAAATTCTTCAAGAACTTAAAGTATGTCAAAATTGTCTATATAATTTTTTTCCATTCGATATTAGATTTTCAGAATAACTTAATTAAAAGTTCTGATTAAATTCTACCTTTTTTCTTTTTTACAAGTTAATTTCTTTTTCGATCGTGTATAGATAAAGGAGTTTTAGCTAAAGAAAGCTAACTTGAAAAATAATTTTTCATGCCATTCATCCATCAGCATTTTCAAACAAGAGTTTGAAAAAAGTTTTGAAAGAATCATTGTCCCTAAAAGTTGGAGGTACAGTGATCGGTTGTCAGACACATTTTCATAAATCTCCCTGTTAAAAACCTATAGATAACTCGACAAATTGAGGCAGAGTTCCCTATCTGAAAGACTAATATCGTCCGCGCAATGTGTGTAAAGTTGGCCAAGTTAAAAGTTTTCCATTTTAAGTTTTTGGAGAGGTGCTGGGCAGCGATTTGAATGATCGGCGTTGCCGATGCCATGGTAACTCCGGACAACAAGCTGTCAGATGATAGGCAAAGTTTTGATCAATAACAGGTGACTACTGAGAGGTGAGTCGAGTTTGAGGTACCGATGTGGTGAACTGTCCTGATATTGGTGCGGAGCTTTCAAAGTAGTTGTAAATATATAGTGAATAGTGGAGGGTGTAGAAAAGTGGCCCTAGGGGTGGAAACGACTATAACTGGTACCCGCGTGTTGCTAGCACGATGGTAGTGGCAGTGCTTAAAGAAGAGGGCAATGGATGGTATTTCGTCAGGGAAAATTGGAATTCAGTCAGTCGGCGTTCGCCAGTCACGCCGGCTCATTTTCATTATCTATATTATCTATTAACAAATTCATTCACCGGCATTTTCGCCTTTTATTTTTATACATTGATTTCCCAATTTCCAAACGCGTCCAATTAGGTAAGACTTTTCAAAAATCTTTAAATCTCCATTAATTTTCATGAGATTTGTTTAAAGAAAATATTTTTCAATTTCATAATTATTCACGAAAATTGTTTATTTAGTCAATGAAAATTGGTAGATTAATTTTAAAAACTTTGTTCGAATATTTCATATTTTTTTGTTTAAATGAAATTTATATGAAAACTACAAAACTGTTTTCTATTTCGTGACTACTCTCGGGGTCGACGAATTCACCCCAAACTGAGTCATACGAACTTTCTTCATTCTCAGTAAAACTTTTTACACAAGGCGTTTTCAAGTTTACTATTATACATGAGTGTTCATAGAACAATTAAAGAGATTCCTTTAAACTGTGCAAGTAATTTAACATTTTCGCAGCCTTTTTGCAAAAAGAGAATTATACGAAAGTTAAACAAGTTTAAGAATAAAGTTAATTTTTTTGGAAAACATTCAATTGTAATATAAATTTTAAGGGGAAATTAAAAACTTGTTTTCCTGAATTATTATTATTATTAATGACAAATTCATTCATTGGAGATATAATCAATTTTTCCCTTTCAATAAACAATTTTCATGACTTGTAATAGAGAAAAATTTTAACTCTGTCAATGATCAATATTTTTCCCAGGATGTAGCTTTTGGAAAAAAGTAGAATCTTTTCAAGAATGTCTGCACAGAGAAGACCTTCGGGTCCAATTAGGCAACTTTCTCTTCAACAACATCCACGTCGTCAACAAGTCCGACGACAGAGATCAGCCGACGATGAAAAGCCACTTCAAATTTATTCGAATCAAATTCGAACTCGATTTTGTGGTAGTCCAAAACCAGAGAATGATCGTCCGAAAATTCGAATTGCTTGGGGTGAGCAAAGATCGAAATCCAGTGAGAATCAAGTTGAAATAGTCGCTCGTCAAATTCCAGGAAAATCGAGACCACCAACAGCAAGAAATTTGAAGATCACCAGACCTTTAATCACTGAGAAGGCAACAATTCTCTATTCACGTCAGGAACTTGCCGAAAGACTCCGACTTGCCTGGAAACAAAGAGAAGCAAATAAATCAAATATCGATATTTTTCTTGCACACAATACAGTTGAGGAGCGATGTGATTCTCAACTTTCAAATATCACAGCACCATCCACTCCTCTTTCAAAGCAAATTGACAAAAGGCGACAACAATTTGAAAATACAAATTCCAATTTTCAGATTTCTAAAAATATTGAAAGCGAAATAGAAATTCAGTTCAATGAAGCTGAAGTTGAACGTAAAAATGATGAAAATGATGATAATGAAGAAGATGAAACAAGTGACCAACGTATGGAAGATGATGACGACGATCAAATAATCAGTTATGGAAAATCCTGTTTTAAATTCAAAGAAGATAGTTTAAAAATCTCTAGTTATCAAGCATCGAATCAAAGATGTGTTTTAAACAAAAATCAAGAAAATAAGGATGAAAACACTGATTCCGAAAAGTCATCCGAAGACTCTCCAACAATTGAGAAAAAAAAATCCTGCATCAATATCAATTGGAGTACAACTGCAGAAGAAATTTCAGACTTGAAAATACCCATCTCAAGTAAAGAAGAATCATCAATAATTTCTTCGGCAAAATTGAAACGCGCTGGCTTTCAAAGTGGACTCAACAAGGCATTTGTTGGACCAATTATTGAAAAGACAATGACCCTAAAAGTTGCAGACAAGGCCAATGAGCCAAAATTTAGAAGAACAAATTCAGCTCCTCCAATTCGACGACCAATGAGCGTTTCATCAAGTAGAACTCAAGTCAATTTGACGATAGATACACCAGCCATCAAGAATGAATTTTCTGAAAAATTGGAATTGAAATTAAACGAAAGAAAAGATGTCTTGACTGTGCTAACTAATGATAACGAACCTTCAATGAAGAATGCAATTTCCCATCGTCCGATAAAATCAGCGCCAATCAAACGGCGAACAAAAAGCGGTAAAAGACGAGGACTCACAATTGGATCAAAGGACGGCGATAATGATAATCAGGATAAACGCCGTGGAAAAGCTTTCTTAGAAAGCAGAATCACTGATATCGTCACTATGGTTTCTTTGGTAAGCTCAGCCGACAGTGACAGTGATGTTGATGAAAATTCTCTAAGAGATGATAAATTAATTCACGAATTGAGAAACAAATTACCAACTACATCGATTATCAAATCTTCTACAAATCCTGCCATTTCTAACAATAGAAGACCCATCAAATCTGGTCAGTTAATTTTAATTATTATTATTATAATTTAGATTTTTCTTCTTTCTTTTATTTTGAAACTAATACCAGAACGGAAGTATCTAAAAAAAATCCCCAATTGGCAAAATGAGAAAAGTGGAAAAAATGAATTCTATTTTCTCGGGAATTTATCCTTATCAGGAAGGACGAGAGAATAAGGAGGGTAGATATAAGAAATATATAGTCAATAGACTCATTCTCTAGCGAGACAAAATCAATGGCATACGATTTACCTGGCCTACTTTTTAGTAAACAGTCAGTGGGCCAATATAGTCATTCTAGTAATAAGATCCCTTTCTCCTGAAACTCGGCATACAATTTCGTTATTCAATAAATCATGTTTGAACAAGTTGAAAAAAATCACTAATTTTAGAAACAAAACAGTTTAAAGTAATACTCAGAGAAATTATTCAACAGACAAACTTAAGATGATTGTCTACAATTTCTATAATCAATACATACAGTTAAAAGACATATTACTGGAAGTTTAATAGACTTCATAAAATTTAAATAGTACCTAGTTACGTTTTGTACTTTGAGAAAGTCATAAAAGAATTGAAGACACTGATCCCAGAACCATTAACCTGATCCCATGTCCCTGAAAGCAACTTTTGAGCTCGCTTTTGAGTAATTGTAGTAATTTAACAAAAAGAGAGTCAAGGATAAAAAGGTACATGAGACTCAAGGAATCGTCAATAAGATTGTCCGGAAACCTAAATTCAAAAACAATCGATGGTCGACCCGAATTAGTAAAAAAAAAAATTAACCCATGTCATAAAAAAAGATCTCATCCACTTTGTGCTGAATTTTACCTGAAATCAATTTTTTCTATAATTTTCAATTTTTACTATAATTTCACAAATTTTAGAAAAACAAAATTATTTACCTTTATTAGAAATTTAAGAATTTCACTAAACGAGAACTCTCTCTCTCTCTTTTTTAGTTTCTTTTCAACAAGATTCTTTTGACGATGACATTTCATCAAAAAATGAACCAATGAAGGAAGAGAAAAATATTTTCTTGGCTAGATATACATCAGTGAATCGACCTCAAACTCCAGAAGAAACAGCAACGTGGAAAACGGAAGTCTCTAAATTAGTGCCTTCGCTTCCTCCACTCACGCAAGAAACTGAAACAATAAATATTCCATTAACTGATCGTGAGAAACGATGTTTGGTTGTACCAATAAGTGATTTAAGGGACAAGAAACGAAAACTTTTACGCACACGAAGTACACCACAAAAATCGAGGTAAGAAATTTGAAATCTTAATTTATGATATTTCAATTTTGAAAAAAATTGAATTTTTTTCAATTAATAAAAAATGATTTTTTCGTTTGAAATCAAAATCGCAGCAAAGGTCAAAAAAGAAATGAAAGAAAACTAAACTACCGCGAGACCATTATATTCTTTCAGGGTCGCAAATCCCTTAAACATGCACAGATTGAATTCGATTACTTTGGGATTTATGATTATAGCAAAAAAAATAACATGAAAAACGTGACGCTGGCACTACCTTGCATTCGATCAAATTCTTTTCATTTCTAATATTCATTAATTAAACAGCGTTGAAAAATTAATTAACAGAATGAAAGAATTAAAAAAAAACGAAAACGACTTTCCTAATATTCCAAGAAACGCAGATTTTCTTTTTTGGAAACTTTTTACAAGATAAGACACTTCCAAGAAATTATTGAACTCAATAAAAGATATATGTAAGCTTTTGGTTCATTGATCAAATCAATTTTAGTTACAAACCATTGAGTAGAATAAAGTTCCCCGTAAATAAAGTTCGTGGAATCAAAGTTGTTCCTCACGCTCTCAATAATTAAAGCGAAATAAGAGCTTTTGGCTTAATTCAAAATGAGATAGTTCGTCAAAAAAAAAAATTTCTTTTTAATTCCTGACCTTGACGAAATGATTAAGGCATAGACATGCACTTCATCGTATCTTTGAAGTCTTCGTCACGTGATTCATATTTACGTGACATCATTAATCTTTTCTTCATATAATTGAGTATTGATCTTTTGCATTTTTTTAAAAGAACTCAAGTAGATAGGGAAGAAATTAATAAATATCATCATTTTCAATAAGTCTTAACTTATTTTTTTTTCTTTGTTTCCTTTTAGTGAAATGGCAATAATGTCGAAGATAGAGTCGACCTTAGCTTCCAGACATTTTCAAAATGAAAACACACAACAGTCGCCTATTATTCTAATAGATAATCCAATTAAGGTAAAATCCACTTTTTGAAATAATTTACCAGCGTCACTGAAATCAAACGAAATTGATTATTTAAATTTTCTTTTTGAAATAGATAGCTATAAATCATGTAAATACAGTACCAGAAGTACCTGCATCAACAGAGATTCCTGAAGAACCTCCTTGTCAAACTGCTAAGGAAAAAGAATGTTGGCATCTTTATCGTCGCATGTGTGACAAAGGAGTTTACGTTTCCTTCGATACAGTACTAAGGTTTGTTAATAACAAAGAAAATTTCTGAATAATTACAATTATTATCTCTTGACTATCAGAACTTTTAAAAATCATGAAAAAATTAATTCTTCTCCCAGGGGAATGTTGACACCGACAGAATATCGATTACGTCAAAAGGAAATCTCTCAAAATTGTTGAAAGCTGTCTTTCTGTTACATATCAACAAGGAATTACCTCAAATTTGAACTTTAAAAACCTTTATGCAAACTGTTACATAATTAGAGCACAAAAGTTTATTTTCGATGAGAAAAATGTATTTTAGTCAGAATAGCAATTTATAAGAGATAAATAATTTAAATCTAAGTATAATAATACATACATACATAAGTTAGAGGATTTTTCTTTTAATGAATATTTCTAAAAAACAATCGAATATGAATATACATTCAATATATGGAAATATGTCTATAAAATTTAAAAATTAAGAATAATAACGCACATTTTATGTAGAAAAGAATATTTTGAAAAAACGAAATCATTATACTAATAAGTATAATGATTTCATTGCCTTTCTGTGAATACTTAGATTTCAATGCGAAACGATCAAGATAAACATAAATACAACTGCCTATTTTTGTTATAACCGTAGATTTAAAACTACAATTAGGTAATATTGCTCAATAAACACTTAAATTATTCTTCAACTGTTTTTTATCTCCTCACACTACTTAGCAAAAAAATTTCTTCAATGCCAAAGATTTTAGATTATTAATTAAATAATTAAATAATTAAAAATACAATCATAGAACAGTAAATTTAAATATTCCAAAGAAAATTTTCGCCCTTAAATTCATAAAATTTATAAAGAAAGTATTAAATATGAATATATTACCTGTTTAAATGTCACGTTTTTCCAACAATAATAATAGAGAAAAAAAGTAACTATATATTGATTATTTGAATTTCCTAGTTTATCAACCAAGTTGACTTATTGTTTAGTCGTCGTTCTCAAATGGAAAGCATGTATTATAGAAGTGGAGTTCCCTCTCTAAGCTTCTTTCAAATCTGTGACTAAAAAGTGATTGTATATTAGGTATGGTATGTCACGTATTTATAACAAGTTGCAAGAAAAGAAAATAATACTCACTGTTTTTTAGGATTTTAGATTCATAAACGTTTTTCATCTCTAAATGTTTCTATTTCGTTGTCACGTTGTGTATCAAAATATTTCCAATCATCCGCTGTCATGACCAGTACAAAACAATGCCCCTGTCAAAAAAAAGAACAACTATGAGTAATAAGGCACGATTGGAACATAAATTATATTTGGTAAATATAAAGCACCATTTAGAAAATTATAAACAATGACATTTTGAGAAAATATTTTTACAATGTTTATTCAAGGGTAAAAAAAGAGATAAATTAAGGGAATTTTTGATAAAACGATTGATTATGAGATGAATCAGTAAACATAATATAGTATATTATTGACCGAATTTCAAACACAACTTGTAATATTTTTTAACTTCTTCGCGAAATAAATTACCTAAGATGTAGAAAATAATCTTTATAAGGATTAAAATTTTCGAAAATAAAAAAATGAAATTTTTTCCAGGCAAGAGAAAATCCTGAACCAGTATTCGATATTTCAGAATGTTCATTAAAACAGGTGCCATCAGGAACTTATTCTTTGTGCAAGGTGTTCCGAAAAAGGACACTTTTGCTAAACAATAACAAATTAAGTTCACTTGCAGGTGGAGGTGCCTTAAGTGATCTTTCACTTTTAACTGTTTTGGATCTCAGTTCTAATGAACTAAATAATTTGCCTTCTGATGTTAAAAATCTCCTTTCTCTTGAGGTAAATTATCAATATTCATTAAACATAATAAAAAAAAAACAAAATTACAAAAATTACAATTAAAATTACAACAATTATTTTCAGAAATTATATTTGCAAGATAACAATTTGAAGAAATTGCCAAATGAAATTGTACATTTAGAAAATTTGAGTGTCCTGAACGTCTCAAAAAATAATTTAAAAGAATTACCAGAATTGATGGGAGAAATGAGAAAACTCACACTTCTAAATATTAGTTTTAACAAAGCCATAAAATGCCTACCAAAGTCTTTAGGTTACGCACAAAAATTAATAGAATTAGAAACAGAAGGATTAAATCTTTCATATCCACCAAAGGATATTATCGATGGAGGTGCAATTGTGATTATAGCATTTTTATCAATTGAATGTGGTATTGAATATAATCCAGAGGAAACATTTGTAGAGACTGAACAAATAAAAAATGTAAATAGTGAACAAGTTAAAACTTTTTATGAGAATAAGGACAACGACACTCAGGTAGAAAATTAAAAAAAAAAAAAAAAAAGTTTCCACAAAAATAATCATCTCATGTCTCTCATCTACTGATCAATATTCCTAACGCATTTATATTTTTATTTTTAGGCAACTCTAATTCTACTAGCAAAAGCAAAGGCATGTTTCTTAAAAATTTGGAACATTTAGTCAAATTTTTTTCCATTTAAAGGACAAATTCATTTGACCTGGTTTTATTTTTTACATATTATTGGTTTGAATTTTTCATTTTTTATTACTTAATTTTAAGTTTTTCAGTTTTTATTACTTAATTTTAAGTTTTTCAGTTTTTACATTATCATTCATTTATTTTTTTTCAATTTTCATACTACTATATCATAATTCATAAATATTAAAAATTCCATAGTGATATTTAAATAACAGTTTAAACTGATTTTTTTTAGGAACAAAGGCAAAGTGCACTTTTGGAAGTTGAAAGAAACTTGAAAGAACAAAAAGAATTAGAATTGGGATTACAATCGATGTTGAAAAATAATAAGAAAAAGGTATAAAAAATTAAAAACTACAACAGAATTGAGAAGAATTTTTAGTCAATTTAAAAATGGAATTCAAGGTGTGAATTTTTCAGCTTTTGGAAGATCTGGTATTACAACAGTCACAATTGGAGCAAGAAATTGTCAAGGTTCAACAAGAAAGAGATGTTAATAAAGCTAAATTACTTTCCCATATTTATGATGGTATTCTATTTTACATAAATATATTAATTAATAATTTATAATAATCAATAATAATAATAAATTAATTAATTATATTAATGATGAATACGTTTACACAGCCGAAAAAGAGGCGGATGCAGTGATAAAACAATTTCTCAAGACTAGTGAAGAGGAAAGACTTACTCAGGCTACATTGAGCGAGCAAGAAAAACGAGAAGAAATGCAATTGCTCAATGCAACTTGTTCACAGCATTTGCTTCGAACAAAAGACACTCTCAGTAAGAAGCGACAAATATATTTTCATTCACAAACTTATAATTATTTATTCAAAATTGTAAAATATTTCTGTTGTTACAGTTTCAATGGAAGAACTATTGAAAGAAGAATTGCTTAGCGAAAATAGACTAGCGGAATATGCAAAGTCTCGCGATTATACTGCTCGTTCTTTGTTGAGCATGTAAGTCTTATTCCTTAAAAAGTACCTATAACAATATTTTCTTTCTTCAAAAATTTCAAGATTAATCTTTAATTAAATATCATTTACAGTGAAGTGAAGAATAATGCCAATCTTATGCAGATTATGAAAAATCAAGAGCGAAATAGACAAGATTTAATAGAAAGATTGAGAAAAGATGAGGTATTACAAAAAGCCGCTGTTGCTGCTCTATTAGAACTCAGTGACGCAAGATCTTGGAGTATAGTTCAACAAGTCAATTTAGTTCAGTCACAACTTGCAACATTGACAAATATTGAATTAGAAAGAAGAAAACTTGAGATGAATCAGCAACTGGTAATAAACATTTCGAAAAAAATTTCGATAAATTCTTTTTGCTTAGGTACTAATTTAATTTCAAATTATTTCAGAACGATATTGCAGATAAAAGGGTCACATTAAGTGCAATACTTTTGGATCTTCTGGAACAACAAGAGAAACGAAGAGACGAACTTTTGGATACAATTAAACATATTGAAGAATACCGTGATACAAATGTAATTAATTTTCTTTTGCATTAATTTAAAGAAGAATAATTATCATTTTTTTTTCAGCCGACGAGAAGAAGCAGTTTATTCTGGCTAATGCAATATCAATCACTAATGGAGGCAAGACCGCAAGGATTGTTGGAAACATTAGAACCAACATTAGTTCGACATGTTGCGATAGCAGGTGTTTTACATTGTTTGCCATTTTTAACAACCTTGCCATCGATGTTACCTAACATTGACGACGAACAATTGAAAGCAGTACGTAGAGATAAATTAATTAAAATATAATAATTATTAATTCTACTTATTAAAATATACACAAATAGGCATATAAATTTTCAACCTTTTCAACAGATTGGAATTAACAGTAACGCTGACAGATCTGCTATAAAATTAGCAGCGGAAAATTATTTGGCAGAGAAAAAATTAAATTCAATTCACGAATCAATAATAATTCCTTCAGCTCCTTTAGATGATGTACCTTCGGCCCCACCAGAAGAGAAACCCTGCACGAGTACATCTATTCAAGAAAGTACCGCTCAACGAATGAATACAACAGAATGTGTCGTTTGCATGGATTCTCAAGTAAGTTGAAAATTTCATTCAATTTCAAATATTGATGAAACTATTAATCGAAATTAACATAATTATATAAAATCGTTGATTTTTTTTTTAGTGTGACATAATTTTCTTTCCATGCGGACATCTTTGCTGTTGCACAATTTGTACAGAAATGATAACATCGGAATGCCCCATGTGTCGAAGTGAAATAAGTCGAAAAATAAGGGTCATTCAGCCTTAAAAATCAATTTTCATCAAAATTTAATATTGAAAAAAACCTTTCTATACATAAATTCGATTTCATCATATTAAAAAAAGTAGAAGCATTTTTAATCTTTAAATTATGTAAATAGAAAAGCTAGAGTAGATTTGTATTTTTCGAAATTAATAAAAATTCGACAAATTTTATAAAGAATTTGTCTTCAGTTTTAAAAATATCTTTTGAAAAAAAAGATTAATAGTGATAGTATTTTTTTATCAGAATTTTGTAAAAGTATAGAGATAAAATCTCGTTTAATTCAATTTTATTTTTAATTAAAAGTAGTAGTGCCTCTTGATGAATTATTGAATATTCAACTGTATTCATAATAATTTAGTAACATATTATATACGAAGTGATATATTATTAAAAACTCTCCCATAATTATTAAAATTTGTAACGCTTAAGAATATTTCAGTTTCAATGCTTTCCAGAAATTTTATTCCAAAAATTAAACGTAAAACATTTCAGAAAAGATGTGTAAAATTTAAGCTTTTCTTACATTTAATTTTTTTTTAAAGTTGCACAAGTCTCTTATAATGTAAGCCAAGTTATATATAAATTAACTTTCATAAAGCGAACATTTTTTAAAAAGACAATTTGTATCTTATTCTATACATTGTAAATATACAATAAAAAATAAATACTTATTGATATTTTTTTATGTGTACAAACTTCTACAAACTGGCTGTACTTAAATGATTCTTTGTAAAATAAGAGAATTATTCATTCTTTTAATAATTATTAATTATTAATTAATTCTCGAAATGTGTGAAACATTAACAGTTAATTTAATTATAAATAATCATTCGTGTTTGTTTGTGAATTTACAGTAAAAAAGATTATTCAGTCTGTTCATTATGACAGTGTTTCCTGCACGTCAAGATTAGTTTATTCACATTTCTTAATTATAGATAAATTGCGGTAAATTAAATTTAGAGAAAATAGAAATAACATTTAATTTCATGACGCTTAATATTTTTTTTGTATAAAAATATTTGTTTTCGGTAACGTCAAATATTATTATAAATTAGACTTCTATTTTCTGAATTAACTTTATTCGTCTTCCTGCATTTCTCCAGTATCTTCATCTTGTTTAGAAGTATTTTGCTGCTTCTTTTTCGCTGAAGCATCTTTTTTCTCTTTCTGAGTTTTCTTAAAGTTTTCTAAAGCCTCATTTAAAGGTGATTTAAATTGATCAAACTCAATGTCTTCGATGGCTTGAATAACATCCGATCCACTGATTGTTTTGCGATTATGTTTTTTGGCTATCGAGTTTGCAGTAGAAGTTAAATAAAGTATAAATATCGAAGATGCTTTTGCAACTGCAAGTCGAGCCTCCTTTCCAACCGAAATTCCATCTGGTAAGGCTTCTTTAATTATTCTAGTTACAACTGCATTTGGAAGATTTAAATCTTCTAATTTTTCAGCCATCTGATAGTAAACATATTTATCGTAATTTTTCTTAAATTTTTTGTGAATAGAATTAAGGATTCAAAAGTATACAAAAAAAAAATACTTTCATTTAAAACAACTCATTCTTTTGCAATTCATATAAACAATTCAAATAAATAATTCAAATATATAATTTCAAATAAACTAAATATTATTGAATTTTCATTTTGAAAATTATTCTAATTTATTAATTTTTAAAGAAAATGAAAAACGTTCAAAACTTTCAATTTAGGTTAGGTTTGTAATTGATACAAGTTTGATGTCATTACTTACATTTGATGATGCGTGAACAAAATATTAATAATACACTCAAAATATATTACTTATTGACATTAATTCACGACAGAAATTAGAGAATAATTCAAGTAATTAACAAAATGCTAGATGGATTTACCGCCGGATGTAATTTTTCGTATTTGTGTATAAACGAAAAACAAACGTTTTTTTAATATTCAAATCGGAAGTTATGGATGCGCAATCTCATTTCCTGTTACAATTGCCGGAAATTCAAAAAATGCCGGGTTAAATATATTCTCCTTAAAGTAAAAAAAAATGTATATATTATTTTAGACACAAAAATTGTCGTCAAATAATTATTAATGAATTATTAATTAAAAATAATTTATCTATTCTATCTGTTTAGATAAAATAAAGAAAAAGTTTTCAAAGTTCTAGCACAGCCATCTAGCGCTATTTGTCCAGAAACAAAACATCAATTTTTATCGACTGATTTTGCTCTCTAAATATCTCATGATGAAAGATTAAATCGAAGTGGAATTTTTCGTTAGATTTTTGTTAGTTTTTTGTTAGATAAAACAATTTTTTCTAGTAGATTTGAATTTTCAGACTTTACCTGCCATAATTTGAGTATTAACGTAAAACCTGTAATTTTTACTGTCGATCAGTATGATTTCTGTTGATCAGTATGATTTCTGTTGTAGGTACAAACAACAAAACTTGTTTGTACCGCACCACCATGTTAAACAAGTTCCAGTGGTGTCAAAAGGATGTAGAAGCTGAAGGAGAGTAGACCTTGCCATCCGGATTATTATCTAAAAAAAAGGAGGATTCACTGATAAATTGGTGTTAACATTGACAATATAATATAACAAGTGCAATCGGTTGACAATAAGGAGAAATGTTAATAATGTGACATTTTTTTTTAAAGTGCGGTGAATGACCCCGTTGAATGGCATCTTCTTCTTGTCTGAGTGTGAGTACTAGCACTTGCATACCTGTGCTTTCCCACGGGAAAAAAGTAATTTATTAATAAGAGCATCATTGTCTAATGACCTCTTGTATGCGTAAAGAATTAACTCCACTTTAGCAAAAGAGGATGTATCATAAATTCATAACCCTTTTTGCAAACACATTTTGATACGTTTCACTCCAAAAACTTCCTTTGCTTTTTATTTACTATTCTCGATTGTTGAAATTACAATTTAATTATGATAATTAGGAGCATTTTTCAATTTATAACAAAAAATCGCATATTTAAATTTAGAATTTTAATGGTAAAACTTTCTTTGGAATTGTATATTTTTCTTTTAAAAATTATATTTCACTTTTAAAAAATTCTTCAATTGCATCACTGATCTATTTATCAATATTCGTTTATTTAATTTTCAAATCTAAATTCCCTGATTGAATCTAATCTACCCCAGTGGAAATTTATTTGCATTAATTTAAAATATTCTTTCCAAAGCAACGATTTGATAATTTTTGACACATTTGAATAACGTTTCATCTAAATCATCATTGAATAATTCAATAAATTTTCCTCCCCTATTTTGATATATTCGGCGATTTATAAAATATAAATAACAAAAAGAAGATTTCTCTCAAAATTCAATAAAATTGTTGAATAATTCAATAAATCGTCCCCTATTTTATATATGCGGCGATTTATAAAATTCTATTACAAAAAAATAGCAAAAAAAATGATTTTTCAAAATTCTTATTTTGAAACAATTTGTCTGTTTGGTATTTAAATATTAAAAAGTGTTTCAAAAATGAGATGATACAATTATCGATTATGTGATTATTTCTCCCTAAAAAAAATATTAATAGAATATGTATGTTTTTTTAGTGGGTGTAGATATAGCGAGAGTCGAGAGAGTGAGAGAGAACTTGACCACTGTGTGCTGGGGGTTAAAAAAGTTTCGACGAAGGACAAGGACCGCTACCACCATGCACTAGACAAATCAATATTTGAAGGGTAGCCGTCGGGCGTCTCGTATATAGTCACGATACATGACTCACCCCCTGAAAGATGAGGTCTCGTATATGTACCTCTCGCTTGTTATCATGTCTCTACAAGCACTCAAGTGCTTCTTTCTAATTAAGCCACACTTTTCACTTGGAAAGAAGCACATTTTCGTTATTGATCCCATAATAATAACACCGAACAATGCACAAAAGAAGCCACGTGCTAGTCACATAATCCCCAAGATTACATCTTCGAAATTCCCTTTTTTTCCACCCATAAATTTTCATTCATTCCTTCAATTGATTTATTTTCATTCACAACGAAATTTCACTGTAAAATCTTTTTATTTTTTATCTAATTATTTACCACTGATAATTACTGAATCGAAAAAAAGTGATTTATTTCCCCTAAATTTTGGAACTTAAACAAGTTCCCATAATTGAGATATCGGAAAGAATTTGAGAAATAGTTTTTACGCGGGATATAAAGTCATTTGAAAAAAATGTTAATTCAAAATGTGTTCAAGATGTCATCGAGGTGTAAAATGTTATATAGGCACCTCTCTTCGTTCCGTTTGAAAACGATAAGAACAGGTTCTATAAAATTCTTCCATGAAACGTTACAACGCCTTTTATCGTGAGTACGCATCAGAGCGATACCTTATAAAACATGGGCCGCTCAATTTCATTTGAATACAAACTTCTTTTAATACTAAATATCATCTCTCCTTTAACGTTTCATATTCGGAATTTCTTTTTTCTTTTTTTAATTATTTCCTTCAAATTCTTTTGTTTTTCTGGTTCAGTGATGAATGGCCGCAAATTCAAATTTTCTCTCCCCACATCACTTTTTGTCGAAGTTTCGAGGATGGAACCCTCGCAAAAATCACCCTCTATACAAACGACGCATTCTCCTCTCTTTTTCTCTGTCTATATCCTGATTGAAAAGACCTTGAGAGAGTGAGTTAAAGAAGGGATGCTTTGGTTCACACGTGCGGTTATTATAATAGTTCGTCTCGGTCCCTTGCCACACATTTTTTTTTCCTTTCGTCGCAGTGGAGAAAAAATTATTCCCTAAAAGTCCTCGACTTCAACATCGTTTTCAATTATTATTGATAAAAAATTGCAATTATAGGAATAGAAATTAGTTACTTTCGGACGTTAATTTTTTTATGTAACACTTTTTTATCACCTATTTTCGGAAAATAATTCATCTTTTCACCTATATGTATATTTTAAAGAGAAAAAAGTTAGTATATTTAAATATTTCTTCCTTTTAGAAAAAAAAATTCCCCCTTTGTCTATTAAGGGAAAGAAAAAAAAATTGTGCTCCAAACTTGAACTATTATGGAAGCTAATTTTGGATGTTGAAAACGACTTTTTGGAAAACGCGAGAGAAACCAGATTCCAATATATAGAAGTTGTGCCTTCGCGTCCTTATAATTAATAGTTCCTCGGGCACATTGGTATCCTTTCCCCTCTTTTGAGCCGTTAAAAAATAATATACCTATACCATACTATTCCTCATCCTTCTTCTTATACAGTATAGCCCGAAGCGTATTCTGGTCGTCTGCTTGCCATGCGATCACCCGTCTCTAAATGAAAGTTACTTTTGCAAAACCGGCCCACCTTTATATTTCTTTTTAATCCTCATCGGCTTTTTTTTCTCTCTCTCTCCTCATCCTTCCACAGTTCTTCGTCTCCTTACATATACGATATAGTGCACAACACGCGCAGAGTTCTATATTGTGAAGCGAAAATTCGGTTTTGCAATAATT
Source organism: Leptopilina clavipes (assembly GCA_001855655.1). NCBI lineage: Eukaryota > Metazoa > Arthropoda > Insecta > Hymenoptera > Figitidae > Leptopilina > Leptopilina clavipes. Next base: position 46,318 of record JUFY01022497.1, read on the forward strand.
GAACGCGTGTTTTGCCCTGTGTATGTCTCTCTAGTCGTTTACAATTGGTAATATTGCCCCGGAGGCGAGGAATTGCGTTTCTTATGGTCACCCCCGGGTATTACTATCGATATAAGAACAAGACTCTCTCGACGTAAAGGTAAAAGGAGCGGGAATGAACGAGGAAACGATTCCCTTCCTCATAATGCGTACGTTGAATACATACCAATATCTCCAGCGCGATCTTTTTCAATCTTTTTAATCTTTCCAAGATCTTGAATCCATTTTATCCATTTTATCCAACTCTTCTCTACTATATTCGAATTTCCGAGGGAAAAATAATATTCTTTATAATAGTTTTTGTAAGAAAATGTAAAATATTAATTTACTTTTTTTTCTTTTGCAGAAAAAAGAAAATATCTGAAAATGGAGAGAGAGACGAGAAGCGCAAAATATGAGAAAAAGCTGTAGAAGGTGACATGGCGGGAACAATATGGATTGTTCTTTGCCTGATGGGCTGGTGGACGTTGGCGGAATGCTACCTGGCAGTTTTATCCTCGGACCTACGACCAGGCAGTGTTGTCTTCGAGGCAGGTGTACCGCAATTAGGTGGAAAACGAAAATACGAAGTGTCAACCGATCGAACCGCTTGGTTTGCGAGAAAATTGCTGAAAGTACATTCGCACACGGGACGAGTGACCCTGGCGAGGAATTTGAATTGCGATGGTCTACAATATCCGAGATTATTCACATTTTACGTGGATTCGACAAGTTCTCGACTTGGTAGACCAATGATAGATTACTATAGTCTACCGTTGAGGGTTTTAATCACAGGCTGCGGTGGTGAGAATCAAGATCTAGCGGCAACTAACGGTTGGATGGCGGAAACCCTCGCTTCATACGCAATGCCAAGTGCGGATAAATTCACCGAGGTCTGTTTGAGAGCGTCACAATTAATAGCGGCGTTAAGTGATTTTTTACCCCACACGGCAATAAAGGAATGTCAGACAAAATGGGTGGGTGTGACGGATCCAAGATTTCTGATTGAAAGTGGTACTGGCGATTTGGTCTCAGCTTCGGAACAATGCTTGAAGGATCCACTTTGGAAGATATCGGTGTCGATGCAATTGAATTGTGAATCACCACATTTATCCGACGCTGAACATCGATTGAAAATTGTGTTTCATCATCAAACGTTGGATGACTCCGATCTGGGTAGGAGAGTTCGTCGGGAATTGCGGAATCAATCGCCGTTCTTTGAGCAACCGCTTTATGTTGCAACGGTCGAGGAGGAAAAGGAGCCGGGTGAATCGGTGACGATTGTTCGAGCAAAGGATCCCGAAGGTGGATTGGTACGGTACTCGATGACGTCGCTTTTGGATGGAAGATCGCAATCGTTGTTTGTTTTGGATTCCGTGACTGGAAGAGTGAGCACTCGTGCTAGATTAGATCGGGAGAGTTTGGAGGTGCATTATTTCCGAGTCTCGGCTGTCGATGATTCCTTTCCGCCTAGAACTGGAACGACTATGTTGCAAGTCAACGTATTGGATGTCAATGATCATGAGCCGAATTTCGAGTGGCCGGAATATGAGGCTTCGGTGAGGGAAAGCGTTCCAGTTGGTTCCACTGTCGTTGTTGTGAAAGCTACCGACAAGGATTCTGGAAGAAATGCAGAAGTTGAATACGCAATTATCTCGACAACCGGAGGTGGTGTCACTTCCCTAATGGAAGATTCTTCAACATTCCGAATTGACGCCAGGTGAGTTAATTCCTCCTTAATTTTAATTTCTTTCTATTAATTTCATAGTTATAAATCATTAATTAATGATTTTTCATTTTTTCCTATTTTTAGAACTGGTGTTGTATCGACAAGATCGGCCCTCGATCGAGAGAAAACTGAAGTATACACGGTGATTTTAAAAGCCTCGGATTTGGCCACACCACCATCGGCGAGAAAATCGGCAACGACCACTCTAGTTGTACGCGTGTCAGACGACAATGACAATTATCCGCAATTTTCCGAGAGAACATATTCAGTGACTGTACCCGAGGATCTAGACTACACTAACGATCCAATTATCGCGAGAATTCGCGCCACGGATGATGACAGTGGAAATAATGCCGCAGTTCGTTACAATATTATCGGTGGAAATTTGCAAAATACCTTTTCAATTGATTCACAAAGTGGAGACGTGAGTTTGGTGAAGAATTTGGATTATGAGAATGCAAAAAATTATCGTATTGTTGTTAGAGCACAGGACGGTGGAATGCCAGCGAGATCGAATACAACTCAATTATTGATTCATGTCAAGGATATTAATGACAATCCACCGCGATTTTACACGAGTTTGTTTCAAGAGGCAGTGTCTGAAGGTGAACCAGTGGGATATAATATTGTTAGAGTGCAAGCTTATGACGCTGATGAGGGTTTGAATGCACAAATAAGATATGTAATTGGCGCGAGAGATTTTTCAGGAGCGTCAACTGAAAATTTTCCAATTGCTGTGAATGCCGAGACGGGCTGGATTTATACTGTGAAACAATTGGATCGTGAATTGTGCTCGAAATATCAATTTTCGGTAATTGCAAGCGATTCCGGTGAACCGGCACAATCGGCGAGTGCTTCCGTTATTCTCACTGTGACAGATGTTAATGACAATGATCCGTATTTTGATCCAAAAAATTATGAGGTCGTTATTTCTGAGGATGTACCAGCTGGGACGCCGGTCACTTCTGTTACTGCGACAGATCCGGATGAGGATTCAAGGATTCATTACGAGATCACCGTTGGAAATACAAGAGGTACTTTATAGATTTTTTTATTCTTTCGACTTTTCTTGTTCTTGAAATCGACTAAAATGGTCTTTTCTAAAATCTTAAAGTCGATCCGTAGCTTTGAATGATGTATTTTTATTTTTCAAGGTCGTTTCTCCATTACCTCGCAAAACGGACGTGGATTGATCACTGTCGCTCAATTACTCGACTACAAGCAAGAGAAGAGATTCGTATTGACTGTAACGGCAACGGATTCTGGTGGAAGAAGTGACACGGCTCTTGTTTATGTGAATATATCCGATGCAAATAATTTTGCACCCGTTTTCGAGAGGGCTCCATATTCGATTTCCGTTTTTGAGGACGCGCCAATTGGAACGACTGTATTGATTGTTGGAGCAACCGATTCGGACGTTGGTCAGAATGCTCAAATTACTTACAGTTTGGGAAGTGACGGAGGCGATCAGGAACCATCGGAATTTGTTATCAATGCACAAACTGGAGCGATTACAACAACGCGGCTTCTTGATCGTGAACAGGTGTCTGGTTATTTATTGACAGTCACTGCTCGTGATGGTGGAGTACCACCATTGTCAGACACAACTGATGTCGAGATTTCCATCACTGATGTTAATGACAACTCACCTGTTTTTGATTCACCACAATATCATGGTTCTGTTATCGAAGACGTGCTAGTTGGCACGAGTGTCTTAAAAGTTACAGCGATCGATAACGATATTGGATTAAATGGAAAGGTAAAGTCTGATAAATATTTTACCGATTTGATAGTGAATATGAATATATTAATATAGTTAATTTTATAATACTTCTAATTTTTACCTCATCAGGTGCGCTACAGTCTGGAGGACAACACGGACGGTGCATTTGTTATTGACCCAGTAACCGGAGTGATAAGAACGGCAAAATCATTGGATCGTGAATCAGTGGAACGTTACAATATAAAAGCAGTAGCGGTCGATAGGGGTTCTCCATGTCTTTCATCATCCGTCCCGGTGATAATAAAAGTCGAGGACATTAACGATTCACCGCCAGCGTTCGAGAGTGATAAAATAATTCTCTACATTGCTGAAAATTCGCCAATTGGTTCGATAGTGGGTGAAATTTACGCCCACGATCCTGACGAAGGTCCAAACGCAGTTGTTCAATATTCAATAATCGGCGGTGAGGATGCAAACAGTTTTCAATTGCACACAAGACCTGGTGCAGATCGCGCCGAATTGATGACACTCGACGAATTGGATTATGAATCATCGAAGAAAAAATATGAATTAGTTATACGTGCCGCATCACCGCCTCTAAGATCAGACGCTCTTGTGCAAATACTCGTCACTGACGTGAATGACAATGCGCCCGTTTTGAAAGATTTTCAAATAATATTCAACAATTTCAAGGATTTCTTTCCCCAGGCGGCAATTGGTAAAATTCCCGCCGTCGATGCTGACGTTACGGATAAATTACTCTACAGTATTCTCGCTGGTAACAATGCGAATATGATTTCATTGAATAAAACAACTGGGGAAATAACCCTATCACCACAATTGAATACCAATGTGCCTAGAATTGCAACAATGGAAGTGTCCGTCACTGACGGGGTGAATGAAGTTAAAGCAATGATGACCCTTTCTGTGCGATTAATCACCGATAAAATGTTATTTAATTCAATAACTGTGAGACTCGACGACATGACTGTGGAAGCATTTTTAAGTCCACTTTTCGGTTATTTTCTCGATGGTCTAGCAGCAATTATTCCATGTCCAATTGAGAATATATTCATATTCAGCGTGCAGGAAGACACGGACGTGCATGGAAAAATTTTGAACGTCAGTTTCTCAGCTCGGAAAGTTGAACCAGGCGCTGTTGATGAATTCTACAGTCCACAATTCCTGCAGGAACGGGTCTATCTGAATCGGGGAATTCTAGCAAGATTGGCACGAGTTATTGTGATGCCATTTGATGATAATTTGTGTGTTCGAGAGCCTTGCCTAAATTTCGAGGAGTGTATAACGGTGTTAAAATTTGGAAATGCTTCCGGTTTTGCAAGCAGTGATACAGTATTGTTTAGACCTATTTATCCTGTCACGACATTCTCATGTCAGTGTGCGATGGGTTTCACCGGTAGTCGTGAATCCTATCTTTGTGATACGGAAGTCAACTTGTGTTATTCGAATCCTTGCAAAAATGGTGGCACGTGTCAGCGAAAGGAAGGCGGTTACACGTGTTCATGTCCTGTGAACTACATTGGCGACAATTGTCAAATATCATTGGAGAATGATAACTGTTTAGCTGGTCATTGCAAAGGGGGTTCACAATGTCAGGGAAAGACAGCAGGTGGATTTATTTGCGAAGGATGTCCAATAATGCCGATGGAAAGTGTCACATCGCTCTGTGAATTACGAGCCAGGAGTTTTAATCCAACGACATTTTTGACATTTCCCTCGTTGAAGCAACGACATCGTTTTCATTTGACATTGAAATTCGCCACCGAGAGTGTCAATGGTCTTCTCTTGTACAATGGACGTTATAATGAAAAACACGATTTCGTCGCCTTGGAGATTGTCGATTCACAGATTGAATTTAGTTTCTCATTGGGTGACGAAGTGACGAGAGCGACGGCGAGAATTCCAGGTGGTGTTTCCGATGGTGAATGGCATCGGGTGCAAATTTCCTACATTAATCGAACGGTGGTTGTATCTCTGGATAATTGTGACGTCGCTCTGGCTTTAAAGTACGGGGAGAAATTGGGACCAAAGTGGAATTGCGCCGGCAGGAGTGAACAAACATTGGAAACACGTTGTAATATCGTCACTGAGACTTGTCATCGTTTTCTGGATTTGACGGGTCCTTTACAATTGGGAGGCTTACCGGCAATACCCTCGAGTTTCCAGGTTCGGAACAAGGACTATACGGGATGTATCAGTGATTTCTATATCGATCACGAATTGATTGATCTGAATTCCTACGTGGCTGATAATGGCACAACAATTGGTTGTCCCGAGAAGAGGAGATTTTGTGACTCATCGCCTTGCTATCACGATGGAAAGTGTCGTGAAGTCTGGTCGGGTTATGTCTGCGAGTGTGATGAGGGATACAGTGGTCCTCAGTGCGCTGATTCGATCATAAAGCCCTGGCGCTTTCAAGGCGATGGTCTATTGAGTTTCAATCCTCTTTTGCGTTTAATTCAACTTCCTTGGGTGACGGGTTTCAGTATTCGCACACGGGAGCAAAACACCTTTCTCATGAGTGTTCAAATTGGACAGAATAGTTCCACTGTTTTTGATATTAAAGACGGGAGGGTGATTGTTCAACTCGATGGAACAGAAATTATCCGCACTTGGATAAACATCGCCGATGGTGAATGGCATAGAATTGAAATTATTTGGCAAAGTGGACAAGTGTCACTTGATATTGATTATCGTAATCGACCGATTATTGCTTCATTATTGGCAAAATTGCAAGGATTGTACATTGGAAAAATTCTCATCGGCGGTGTTGATGACACTGTGTCGACAGACTTGGCATTTTTCACTGGATGCATTCAGGATGTGCGAATTGGTACCAATCAAACAATTCTTCAGGAACCGACCATCGAGCGAAATGTCTATAACGATTGTACAAGTCGACAGGAGTGTCGTTCAGATTGTCCAGAGACGGCGATTTGTGTGAAAAAATGGGAGACGAGCCTATGCGAGTGTGGCAAAGGACACGTGGGGCAAAATTGCGAACGTGTTTGTGACATAAATCCATGCAGTGATTCGGGAACATGTCAGGAAGATTTTTACACTGAGAAGGGCTATAAATGTGAATGTATATCGGAGGAATATTCAGGTGAATATTGCGAGATGAAGGCTGATCAACCATGTCCGTCGAATTGGTGGGGTTCACCGGTTTGTGGTCCATGTCATTGTGATGAATCAAGGGGTTACGATCCGTCCTGTAATAAAACCACTGGAGAATGCTATTGTAAAGAGAATCATTATCAATTACCAGGTCAGGATGAATGCATTCCCTGTGATTGCTATTTGACGGGAAGTTTCAGTCCCCGTTGTGATGCGGAAAATGGACAATGTCCATGTCGACCCGGAGTTAGTGGAAGATCGTGTACAGCTTGTCCTACAACATTGGCTGAAGTCACGCTGGAAGGCTGTCAAGTCGTCTACACCGGTTGTCCAAGATCCTATTCACAAGGCTTGTGGTGGAATCGAACCGACTTTGGATCAACCGCTTTGGCATCATGTCCAGGCAAAGCTATTGGTAAAGCATCACGATCATGTGATGATGAACTCACAAGTTGGCAACCGCCGGATCTATTCAATTGCACTTCTGAATTTTTCATTAAGCAGCGGGAAAAATTAGCAGATCTCGAAGCTAAAGTGAAAATATTGAACACCTATGAGGCTATACAAACGGCAGCGGATTTACATCACGCCATGAGTGTCACGAAAAATATGTATGGAGCTGATGTTCTTGTTGCTGAATCCCTACTGACAATGTTGTTACGTTACGAGGAAAGTCTTCACGGTTTGAATTTAACTCACAGTCAAGATAAGGATTACGTTCTTCATTTGATCAGCATCGCCGGCGAAGTTCTAAGAGTGAAACATCTTGAAAGTTGGAGTAGAATTGAAGCCCTGACGAAAATGGGTCCAGACACTATTTTAGAAGCAATGGACAATTATTTGAAAACATTGACAACTTCACAGCAGGACACGTTCACGAGTCCTTTTGAAGTTGTTGATCCCAATGTCGGTGAGTAAATTTTTTCTCAAAGTGAATAAATGAATCTTTTTTTTTTTTAACATTTTGTCTAAATTTGCAGTTCTCGGTTTGGATGTTATTACATCGGAAAGTTTGTACGGTTTCGAGGCAATGGAGTACAAGGAGGATCTAACGATCTCTACATCGAGACCATTCGATGCTGATAAAAAAGTTGTCCTGCCAGATACATCAGCTTTTCTAACGACACCAAATCATCTCGGTCAATCAGTCAGCTTTCCAAAGTACAACAATTATATGGCAGATCCGAAAAAATTTGATCCTTACACAAAAGTTCACGTGCCGGTGAAACTTTTGGGTATCAAGACCGTTGATCATGGTGATCTCAATGTAAAAAATAGTCTTAATGGAGGAAAAGCCATTTTGAGTTACGTTCAGTATCGAGAATTGGGCGCATTATTGCCTCGAAGGTAAATAAATCAAATTTAACTCGAATCAACTATCAATCGTTAAAAAATTTCAATTTCAATCGATTTTAAATTTAATTCATCCAAATTTTAAAGTAATATTATAATAATATTTATTTAATAATAATTTTTTAAGAAATCCATGTCATTGTAAAAAAATTTCTTTTTGTTTAAAATACACTGAGTAATTGTTAAATATTTCTAGATTTGATGATTCGGTAACAGTGAGATGGGGCGTTGAAGTGGCTGTTGGTTCTCCAATTATCACCGTGTCAGTTTTAATTCCTTCTGATAATGGATATAAATCCCTGAGTGGAGTTCCACTTCAATCACCAGTGCAAGTTCGTGTCTGGCTTAGCGAAGACGACGGCTCGAAAAGACGTACAAATCCTCAATGCGTACATTGGAGTACAGCAAGAGGGTAATTCAAACTTATTTAAAAATTTTAATTACGCTTTAATTATTTTAACAAAATAAATTAAAATTCATCAAATTAATTTAATTAATCAGCGATTTTCTCCCTTTCTTCTTTTTCAGTTTCGGTGAATGGAGTCGAATGGGTTGCACAACTGAAATTGACGACACAAATATAAAAGAGGGTCGAATGGTGAATTGTTCATGTGTCACTCTATCGACATTCGCTGTTTTAACTGATGTTTTAGATCTCGAATACGTGCCAGAACCATCATTACTCGAGGATGTAACGAGTTACAGTGCTTTTATGCTCGCCTTACCATTATTATTGTCAGCGTTACTTATTTTAGCACTTATACGCGGAACTGCCACCAATTCAAACAGTATTCACAAGAATTTAGTATTTTGCGTATTTCTCGCTGAATTATTATACTTGGTTGCATTGAAAGCGAGAAATCCATTGATCGCCAATGAATTTCCCTGTAAGCTCATTGCCATTGGATTACATTACACGTGGCTTAGCGCGTTCGCTTGGACATTAGTCGATTCTATTCATTTGTATCGAATGTTGACCGAAATGAGGGACGTAAATCATGGTCAAATGAGATTTTATTACACAATGGGCTATGGATTTCCGGCAATTATTGTCGGACTGAGCATTGGAGTACGAGCTGATCAATATGGAAACTTTTACTTGTAAGTTGAAAAAATGTAATTTATCTGATTAGATAAATTAGATACTATTAATCTATTTCATTTTTTTTAGTTGCTGGCTCTCGGTTTATGAAACAGTGATTTGGGCCATGATTGGTCCAATTTGCATAGCGATATTGATGAATTTTTGCATATTGATAATGTCCGTTCGCGCAGCGTTTACACTAAAGGAACATATTTTAGGTTTCGGCAATCTACGAACTTTGTTGTGGTTGTCGGTCGCCTCACTGCCATTGTTAGGTGCCACCTGGACCCTGGCCGTTCTCAGTGCCTCGGAAAATTCGCCAACATTGTCTTATGTACTCAGCATTGCCATTGTCATTCACGCTGCCTTTAGTCTAATTGGCTATTGTTTCATCAATGGCCGAGTTAGGAGAAATTTGTATCTAAGTATATTGAGATGTCTAGGAAAGAAGACACCACTTCTTGAGGGTAGCGTTGGAAACGCAAGTAGCAATCAGAACGTAAATAGTCATTCGGTAAGTTGATTCATAAATCGGATTATATTTTTTAAATCTTCTCCTTCTTCTTCTTCTTCTTCTTCTTCTTCTTCTTCTTCTTCTTCTTCTTCTTCTTTGGTTTATGGCTTCGATTGTTAGTTTGTTGATTTTTAATTTTTCAGCGATCTGCACTGGCGTATTCGTCAGCGTACAGTGGAACGGAATCCGTGTGCAGAAGAGTTCACGTTGGAGTGTCAACGAGTAGTACAACATCAAGAAGTACAAATAAGACTGGATCGAGTCCTTATCGAAGTGACGCGCATCTTCGTCATACATCGACCTCCACGAGCAATTACAATAGTGATCGTGATCCTTACGCGTCATCCAGGGGTCAACATTCAAATTTACACTCTAGACAAGGTAATGTTACCGGAGTGCGTACAAAATTACTTCTTATTTCGTTTTTACAATTAAAAATATATTTCAATTAATTATATATATTAAAATATATATATTAAAATATATTTTAATTAAAAATATAAATTTTTAAACCAGAAGGAGGTGATCAGCGCAGAGACTCGGAATCCGATTCCGATGGTTCGCAAGCCGACGCTGGCGGTAGGAGTCTAGATTTAGCGAGTTCACACAGTTCGGACGATGAGGATGTCACTTCAAAATCGCACAAAAATATGGGCGTCTCGACCCAACAACCCGTAACGCACAGCTATCTTCCGAATATTCACAGCACTGCCACTGAACATTTGAACATTATTTGTTCAAATACGGAACTTTTTCCGAATATCAAGCCAATTTATGCGCCCAGGTGGAGTTCACAACTACCTGAAGCATATTTACCATCGAATGGTAATTTCGCTATTTTTTCCTTTTTATTTATTTATTTTTTCTTCTGTTAGTTAATTCCGTTTTTTTTTTCAACAGCTGTTGATATTCGTGGAAGTCAATGGTCGGGTGGTACAATATCGGACAACGAAATAGCCTCAAATAAAACGTCAAGTCCAAATCCGTTGCCTTATCCTGATATGAATTCGCCTATGAAGAATCAGATGGACGAGAATTGTTCCGAGGTTGAGGAGAAATTACATCATCTTGGTGAAAAATATCTCTTTCCTTATACAGCTGAAGAAGATCATACTGTGTCACCAACGCCATATTTATTGTCAATGTCATCACGAATATTGAATTCAAGTATGAGTCATCATTCACAAAATTCAAATCATGAGAATGTGAGTGGTTCGGAGAGATATGGAAGTTTAAAGAGAGGACAAAGTTTACATGGCTCGCAACATGATAATTTGAATAATGGTACCGATAGATATGGTAGTTTAAAGAGAGGAAAAATTACACCAACAGTATTGGAGGGTACACCAGAATATATTTTGCCAATGAGCGATAGAATATTGGCGAGTTCTCTCACACACGATTTGCAATATAGTAATGAATTAGCTGCACTTAGAGAACATCAACAACCAGAATATGAACAAACTATCGCCGAGGCTGAGTGAGTAATAAATCTTTTGAAATAATAATGATAATAAATAATTGATAATTAATAATAATCATAATAATTGACAATGACAATACTAATAGTATAAAAAAATAATAATAGTAGATAATAATAATAATTAATATTTAATTAATATTTAATAATTAATAATAATAATTAATATTTAATTAATATTTAATAATTAATATTTAATAATTAATATTTAATACTAGTGATAGTAATAATTATGATAAGTATAGAAATTAAAAACTAACGATTAGTCCTTAATTTAAAAATAACAAGTAAATTTTGATGAAAGGACTTAATTTCTACAAAAATAATTTTACAGAAATGCTTGTAACTGTGAATTTGATTTAATAGAAGTTCTAATTGAAGGAAAAATTTGGTTAAATGGAAATTCTGTTACTTGCATTTCTGGTAAATAAAAATTTGTACTAATCGATTTTTTTGGTGAATTTTTTGGTTGAAATGCATTTTTTAATACCTTGATAATATTTCATTTGCGGTTTTGGATGTATTTGGTCTGACATTAGTTGGTGTTGGAACGTTCTTAACTAATTGTAGTGTCTTTTCTGTATTCTGCTTTCCTCAACGAATGATGACGCTTCAGTGAAGAGGTACGAATTTTTTCAACTTATTGAATTACATATAAATATATATAGTCAGGGATCACAGTAACATTTTTCTTTAGAATAGGTGCGAAAAATGTTTTTTATTAAAAAATAATCGAATCATGAAAAAAGATGAATAAGTAGACACTTCCTGTGATCCCTGATATATAGTTCAATTAAATGAAAAATTCAAAAATCTAATGTGAGTGTTCTTTTGCCATTTCAGGAAGGATATTAATGCTGAAACGTCCGTCTGACAATCTTCACCTACAAAAACAAAAAAAGTCGTACAAAGAAATATTTTAGAGTACAATACATTTTACAAGAAGCGTATTAAAGTTTTAGCAATTAAATATATATATACATAAATATATATATTTTAGGCAGTGGCCATGACTGTGCTTAAAACGCGTAGCCATATTTAAAAAAAAAATAAATGTGTGAGTGCCTATTTGTATTATCTTCACAAAAAAAAATGCTTTATAATATTTACTTCGATATTAATTAAGAATATTAGCGAAACATAAAAATTTTTTATTATAAAATCTCATTATTTAGAAATCCGGATTCGTTGGCAATTGTCTGCACACTGTAGGTAAAAAAAAGTATGCATGATGTGTGTATGTAAATTGATAAGACTGAATGATTCTTTTCTATTTAAGAAAAAAAAACAAGAAACAAGTTTTTGATCAACTATAATAAGTATTAATTAAATTAATTATTTGCAATCAAATTCTCGACTGAAAGGACAATAGACGAATTCCGGAGTAAAACACATTGATCTCTAGCTCATTTCGTCCTGTGTACTTAAATATTGTGTAAAACTTTGTACCTTACTTTTTATTTAGTACTGTGCAATGTATACATTCCAGTGATTTTCTTTAATTATTTAGATTTTTATATTTTTCCATTTCTTTTTACATGCCAAGCAAATAAAGTAAAAGAAAGGGAGAAAAAAAAGGAACGAAACTTATAATAAGTGTCATGTAATACTCAAAAAAAACTTTTTTGTATATATTTATATACGAAGAAATTCGAAAAAATACAAATAATTTATATACCTTGAAAATGGGCTTTTTTTAATATAAAATACCGATTTTCATTTTTGTTTTTTTATATATCTATATATATATGGCTTATTTTTCGAATTATCTGTTAATTGGCGCTCTTTCTCCGTTTACACATCGTTAATAAAAATGACTTTTTTTTATTCTTATTTTGAAAAATAAATTACAATAGTAAGATTAGAAGACCATCACTATTTGAATGCGAAAACTTATAAAATTTTAACATTGAAATAGAGAGGTAAAATTGATATACAATGATTGTATTCTGTGGGGGCGGGGGGGATCTATTAATAAATGATTCGATTTTTTTTCATTAGACAATATTTCGCTGATTTTCATTTGGGACGCATAAAAATCATTCGATTTAATATATAATATATATATATAAATTTATATTTCATCATCAAAACTAATTTGATTGCGCTTTGGCTGTAGACTTTTTTTTTTTGCAAAAACTTTCTCTTTGTTTGTAATAAACAATTAATTGACTAAACAATCGCAATCAAAGAAGATTCAATGCCTAATGCGTTTACATATATGACGACTATAAACTAATTTTGTAAAGACTAGGATGCTATACGGTACTTTCCGTATCTGATGCCACTGAAAGTGTTTGTAATTTTGGCACCGAATAATTTTCCACATGACTTGAATTCGATGTACGATTGGAAACCCTTTCCAATGTTGTGGGCGCTGAGGGAACGTCTTGATTCGCTTTCGGGGGTATCGGCGGAGGACTCACCTTAAATAAATAATATTAAATTAATATTAAATTAATATTCAAATATTAATATAAAAAAATAAATAAATTATCAACTATTGATTGAAAAATTAGAAATATTTTACCTCTTCATCGGGAAGAATTTGGGAAGCATGGAATGTACCACTAGGAAAATTGTTACTTGTACACGTAGTATTTAAAGCGTTTATCACAGAAGGTGGTGAAATATTCATTATCTCGTTGCATTTGGTTCGTGGTACAAAGTCTTCGTAACTAAGATTATTTAAATGTGTCAATTGTGGATTAAAATCCAAGAGACTCGCGGTTGAAATTCCACTGTCTCGTAAGTCATTAGTTTCGCTTTGCTGATCGGAATCATCCTCAACACTCCATTCTGTGTTACGTTTTTGTATTGGTCGCTTTGGCGGCGCTGGCGGTCCAATTGAACTCGCTATCGAGTCTCTTTTATCCAAAGCTGATAAAAAAATTTTTTTAATCGAAAACTAAATAATTTTAATTTTTTAATTATGAAATGACATTTTTTTACTTACTGCAACTCCTGGGAGGAAGTGGTGGCGCTGGTTCAGATCCCGATTCGCTCCATGAGGTTCTGACATTCGTCTGATCGCCACTGTCGGTTGGCGTTGGCAACGAATGTCTCAATGGCATTTTCGGACTCAAGGGTTTACTGTGTGTCCTCTGATGCGTTGGTCTTGGTGGAGTTGTTCCATAACCGACCGATCTGGGTCGAACCTCCCTCTGTGGAATCGGTGGTGGAGTTTGATTTTGACCGAAGACATCAACTTTAGTGTAAAATCCTTCGTCCTCGAGCATTCCGTCAATTTCCGTGTGTGACATTCGACATCCCACTGTCTCCAATGTGACAGGATGCTTATCGCCAATCGGAAGCGGAGGCAAAGGAGAACTACAAGAATTTGAAAAAAAAATTATTCCATCATAAACTAGGAAGATTAATTTCTTTTCTTTTGAAATTAAGAACCTACTTTATAATGCTGTCTTGATGCAACAATCGTTGTCTAGTCAATGGTCCCAAACTTCGTTTCAATTGCGTGAATCTCTCGATTAATCTTTTATGCAATGGTTGCACACCCGATGGTGCAATTTCACCATGAAGTTGTAAACCAGACTCCAAAACGCTCATTTGATCCAAAATTAAATTTTTCAATTTATTAACATGCGGCACCATATCGGGATTTTGTCTTGCGAATTCCGTTGTTAAAAATGCCTCCTGATATTTCGTTATACCGCCCATTACATTAGCGTCAATAATCCCCTGTAATCGCATACTGAATGGATTTATATTTTTCTTCGGCTCAGCTGTATATTGTACAATTAATCGTCGTAATTCACGTTCGACACTTTGCATTGTCTCGCATGCATATTGCACTGGAGCCAAAAGTTCAGAGCGCTTGTCAATTACTTCGAACCATGGAAGAATGCCAGGTAATTTTGCTTCAGTCGTGAGTGTTGTGCGTTCAATCCAAAGTGATTTAAATTCATTTTCACGATCAACTTGACCACGATGCATGGGCCGATCAAATGTAAATTTTCTCACATCATTCACAAGATAAAATGCAATTACACGATCGGGAACATCAATTGCACCCGAGCCTAAACTACCTTCCTCTGGAATTGGTTTCACGTTGCAAATTTGTATATCTTCAATGGAAAAAAAAAATTATTAAATTATTAAAATTACAATTAAAATTAATTTTATATCTGAAAAAAACTTACATTGTCCTTCGGAAGTGAGAATGCTTTCGTCAGGCGGTGAGTTTTTCATTAAAATTTGTGCACTGGGAAATTCGGTTTGTAATCGTTGCGTGAAGGCTCCTATTCGCTCATATTCTAAACCTCGATAAATAAATAATTTATTCTGAAAAAGAAAATTCAGGTAAATTGATTATATTTGAGAATCTCTTGCGCTAAAAAAGTTTTTTAATTAAAAAATTCGATAAACTCTTGAGAAGAAAATGATTTTTTTTAAAATTCAAGAATCTCTTGCGCCGGAAAATAAAAAAATCGACTTACCCGTACGAAAAGAGGAAAACTCAATCCATAAAATCCAACACGAAAGTATTCTGGTTCAGGTCGCAATTGAGTGAGTATATTATCCAAAAATTGTGCCTGCATCTTTAATATTTTACTTAATTGTGCGTAATCATAAAGAACAGTCTCATATAAAATTGCCAATTCCTTGCAAAGTGGTATTCCCTTCTCCCAACATTTGCCACGATCAAAATGATGGATAATTTGATGATAAAGAAGCTCCTTTCGTTGCCATTCAGGTTGTTGTGAATGTGCAAGATCCGATGGCAATACTGTCGATCCCCATCCCAATTGATCGGCATATAATTTCATCGTGAATCCCGCCTCCGTATAATTTTCCGCTTCCAAATGCATTTGATGTAATTTATAAATGTAACGTAAATACATTTCCTTTCGATTGAATTCATTTTTGTAAAAGTTCTGCAAGAAAAATATGAAAATACCCATTTTAAAAAAAATTTTCTTTTTGTATTTATTCAAACACAAGATGAATGTGAAAATCTCAAACTAGACTGACGTTAAAAATAGATAAACATTTTCCTAGTGTGCGACACGTGCCATTATGAAATTAATTTCAGACAATTAACACCAAATAGTTAACGTCGATTTAAAGCGTAAAATGATGTGAATCATTTATTTTTGTCCGGAAATACTTTTTTCATTTAAAATAAATTTTTTTCTTTCTTTAAATTAATTTTTTCCATACAATAGAAAAAAAATTCATCGTAAAAATTAGGGATCAAAATGGAAAAAAAAGGTTACCAATAAATTCACGGTGCAAGACATTCGTTTGTCTCGATTTTCATCTCCCTGAATGACACTACGATAATCAAGTAATCGCTCCAATAATCGTGTTACTGAAGTTATGAAAACAATTCCACTGTCTTTCCATGCGGGATCTTCAGATTGTACTTTATTCAACAACCTGTGACAAATACAAAAGAATTATTATTAATCTCGAAATGTCTCTTTTGCATTTTTTTTCTCTTAAGGAATAACTTACACTGCACTCAAATGTTCCCTATGCAGCATGAAAAAGCGAGAAAAGTTAATTAACTTTTCAAAAAAGTGACAGAAAATTAAATTTGATAGAGAAAATAAACTTACATGGTATTAAACAGTTGTCGATACTCATCATCTCCTTTATTTTCACTAATTAAAATGTCTAATTTATCTATCAATTCAGACTCAACGGACTTGAAACTACCGCGGGCTTGTTGTTCACATTCCATCATATCGAAGAAAATGTGCAATGTCGCCTTTCTCAATTCACTTTCTGGCACTAAAGTTACTTCTAAAAATGGTCCCACCATTCCGGGTATAAATTCCAATTTTCGTTCACCAAGACGTGACCACATTGACAAAATTTGAAAGCCCATCAGCACTCTCATGTCACCGTACTTTTCAATAATCTTCTCCCTCTTCACCTCGGAAAATTGCTCCAATTGTAATGACGGTTGTGTGAGATATGCCACGGCTAAATTAAAATATGTCGACCACAATTGAAAATCAAAATTATTGTGTAAAAATCGAAAAGCCAATGGTTGTGCAAGTTCCTGTAATGATTTCAAAATAACATTATTCGCCTGCATTCTTATCACCAGCCAGTCCGATGCAAATATCGATTGTCTCACTAAATCACGTAGAACAAAAAAAACTCTCAATAAAAATTCCTTAAGTGCTTTACGATCGCCACCCAATGTTAATTCCTCCCACAATCTCGAGTAATGATACTCGTCTAAAAGTTGAAGTAAACTAATCAAGCACGCCACTAAATTACCCAAAACGGGTCCATTTGCATTGACAATAATTAATATTGTTTGTATTAAAACATCAAGAATGGAAAGAACCAATGTTTCAATGTCATGATGAATGCAATTATTAACTTTGTTCGTATCTCTTGCTCTCTTGTATAAAAAGTTCAAAATATCACCCAAAATATCAGTACAAGCTCTCAATTCCTCCCTTCTTGCCAAATGAATTCTCAAATGTTTACAGATTGTAATCAACAATAAATTACGACTCTCGTCATCCTCAAACAATTCCGACGTCACAAGACTCTTAATTGCTTGTAATTTCGTTTGAATTAATTGCGGCGGCGGTTCTCTTGGTATTGAATCCAACATTGTGCATGTCAATTTAACCACTTCCAAAACAGGTAAAACTGCAATCAATTGTTCAAAAACTGTCGGTATCGACATCAATAATGCCACTTGTGATTGCAAAACCATATCATAAGGTAGAGTAAGCATTTTATTAAGTGCCGTGAACAAACAATAAAGATCCCTTCTAAAACTATCTTCAAATTGTCCAGCCGTTGCTCTTGCAAATAATAATCGACTTTGAATGATAAATTTAAATATATATTCGAGCGATCTGAAACATTTTATTATTGGTTCTTGTTTCTCTGACGCTTTCACCCAATCGGCGCAATGTTGTATGCTACTCAATAAACCCTTATAAACAAGTGCAGCGGCAAAATGACCGGAAATGTATGCATTCATCACTGGTTTGAAATGCTCAAACTTTGGATCCTCTAGTAAACTAAATATTGAAACTAACACTTGAAACACAAGACCAGAATATGCCGTGGAATTTCCATCTTCCGTGTGAAACATGGAAAATAATGCATCCAAAATGTCTTGCAAAAATTTCACCGTCTCCTCGCCATCTAATCGTAAAACTTTATTCAACGAATCGGATATCCTCTCCGGATGCGCTTTCCATTGCAGTAAACTTAATATATCAACGTTTTGCGTTAATTTTGTACTACAAAGCAATGTCGTTATAAAAACTGCTTCTTTCGGCGATTTTGAGAATGGCGAGATACCTGAATAAAGGTAGAATTTATTATTGTAATTTTAGTTCATAATTAAATTTATAAAGGAAAAAGAATACTACAGGGATCACAGTAAATTTTTTTCTCTAAAATAGGTGAAAAAAAGTGAAAAGATAACAATCTGTGATACTTGTAATTAAATTTATATATCTAAATATATCTTTAGAATGCAATGATCGTAAAAATTACTTGGAAATTAAAAATGCTGGCACGAACTTAAAAATTTTTCGACATTAATAAATTTCATACCTGGATAATTGGGATCTCGAGGCGTGCTGGGAAGAGATAAATAATTCGAAGACTCGAGTTTGCTTTTCTCCTCGCATTTGTATATAAAAAGTTCGTGTTGTCCATCTTGTAATGTAGCACCACCGGCTTCCATTAAATGAACAAAGGCAAAAGCAAACAGCTTCTTGTCGTTTTTATCCCGCGCTAAAATTTAAAACCATTTTAAAAAAATCAATAATAATTAATTAAATTATTAAGGAAACAAAAAAATTCCATTCTCTCATCTTACTCGAGCAATGTCTGAATTCCAAGCGAACATGACTCCCGTAAAATTTATCAATTGGTATAGCCAGTCTCACATTTTCCGCCCAAGTTGGACTATTGTGATGATAAATAACCAAACTTTGGTATTCGGAACTTCCCTCAGTTCCTGCTGCTCCAAACAAGGCACCTTCTAATGGTTGACCTTCCGCATCGAGGACAAGTATAGTCACCTGTACGTTAACAAAAGAAATTTTTATTCCACGCTGTCCTGTCGAAAAACTTGAGAGAAAAAAAAGAAAAATAAAGAAAGAGAGAGAGAGAGAGAGAGAGAGGTTTAAATAGAAAAGACTCAACATATATTTAAATTTTTATCTCGTGCAAAAAATCTTGACCATTATATCCTTTACCTCAATATTTTTTCCAGTTGACTTGCCACCGCGTTCAAATTCCCCTCTTTCAAGTCTCAGGTACAAGTCATTTCTAACGTCACCCGGCATTATGACGTCAGAAAATCCAAGTTTTTTGGTCAAACAAATATTCTTGAACAGCAAAGGATTCTCCTCACGCACCTGGCATAATTCACCGTGAAGAACACGAAACGAGACAACTATGCCGTAATTCGGTTGACCTGGAAGCGGCGAACATTTATTGTTACGAATTATCTGCTCGTGCAACTGGTGAAATTCCTTCTCGTCTCCTTGATAAACCTGTAAAAATTCACCAACTTTATTACTTTACTCTTTATTACCTTCTTCCTAAATATCTATTTTATCATTTCTAATTTTTCCAAAATTTGTTTATTTGAAAAAAGAAAGTATAAATTTATAAAAAATAAATTTTTTTTCCACTTAAAAATAAAAAAAAAAAAAGGAAAATAATTCAAGTGACCACGAAAAACTTTCAAATAACAAGAAAAACGATTCTCTCAAACATTGCCGCAAAAGACATGAATTGTTAAATTTGCATTCAAGTCACGTGTTGTGGACACAAAAGACAAGGTGAGAATTTCTCACAAGGAAATCGTATATACGAAAGGTTTTGCTCGGAAACAATTCCACGTGAGAAAATCATTATCTTTTCAAGTGAATTTAAATTTTTACGATAAAAATCCCTTCTCCGTCTTTTACCTTTTTTTTTCAACACAATTTTCTTCTTCAAAAATTTTTTTACCATAAAAATCCCTTTTCTACCTTTTTTCTGATAAAAATTTCTTCTTAAAAAATTTTTTTTTGCCATAAAAACCCCCTTTCTACATTTTACCTTTTTTTAAATAGAATTTTCTTGTTAAAAATTCTTTTTATCATAAAAATCCCCTTTCTACCTTCTACGTTATAAAAATTTCTCTTAAAATTTCTTTTATGGTACCTTTTTCAAATATATAATTAAAAATTCCATTTGAAAAGACAGAGGTTGACCATTTATATTCTTTTCAAATTGTGAAAAATCTATACCTTAAATGTGAGTTCTGATTCCTCGGTGTGATTTTGTGAGGCGTCAGCGAGAGAAAGTACGGCCACCCCGTGTGGTCTTCTATAAGTCGTAGCTCCGGCCTTATTTTTCCCAGAATCCGAATAGAGCATTCTACCGCAACGCATAACATGAGCGACCATATATAAATCACGACCAAGATCAGCATTACCCAAATCAGTGAATATTGTACAATTACTATGCATTTTCTCCACATAATTTGAAAATCCCTCCTTCGATATTTTCACCAAAAATCGTTCGCTAATATACTGACTTCTTTTTCCATCGTACAAGGAAAAATAAATTTCCGTATCCTCGCCCACAGAATGTCCAAAATCCCTCATACAAAAGTACAAATGATGAGTTAATACTTTCTTTTGGACTTTTCGCTTCAATGTTCCAATTGCCGATGAGCCCTGAGAATTTTCCGCACTCTGCACATGCTGAAATTTAAAAACATTTTCGGTTTGAGATACCAGCAAAGAAGGCAAAAAAGGCAAAAAAGAAAAAAAGAAAAAAAGAAGCAAAAAAGGGAGAAAAAAAATTTAAAAAGGTGAAAATATTTACCACGTGATAAAGTTCCACTACTGACATATCATCCGGATCTACCATGTGAGCTCCTTGTCTTGGCACCAAATCCAGACCCAGTTTTCTGAAAATGAAAATTCCTTTATTAAAAAATTCCGACAAACGTGAATTCGACAATTTCGTTCCATTAAAAATTCGCCAATTATTTCAAATAATTGAAAAATTCTCCGAAATTGTTGAGTAATAATTTAGTAAAATAGATCAAATTCTGTTAAATGAAAATCGTTGCAGTAGAAAATTCCTTTTCGATTCCGTTGATAAATTTTTTTTCTCAAATTATATATTCCGCATATTTTCTCATAAAAATTTTTTCCCAATTTATAAAATTCTGGCAAAGAGAAATTCGAACGTTCCAAAATAGGAAAATATTTCCCAAATCAAAAAAAAAAAACTGACAAATATTCAAAATAGAAAAAATATTTTCCATAATCATCAATATCATCATTTTTGCAGAAAAAGAAGAATTGTTCCAAAGAGATCAATTTCCCAGCGGACAAAAAAGATCGCGATGAAAAGATCATTTTGTCGAGAAATGATTAATTACGCGCAAGAGAGAGCCAATAAAAGGTAATATAAAGTATTGCCATCAGAGAGAGAGTCTTCATCAAGACATCATCTTTAGCAACAAAAAAAAAAGGAAAAGAAAAGGAAAAAATGGACCTAAAGGAACGTGTTTTAGAATGGCTATAGTACATACTATTATCTCTTCAACTATTTACATTTTTAATGGAGCCGCGGTTCGCAGAATTAGAGTTCGAGTGTAGATGCTGTGACTCATCAGCAGGGCACCATAGAAAGTTTGTTCGAACCTGAAGTCCCGAAAGGGACCCCTTCCACCTTCCCACGCCTTGATGGAATGCAGGTGAGCCTGGAGACTTCAATGCGTGGAGACAGGTTCAGGCAATGTCCGCCGTCTTGGGACCTACACTCCATTCCAAAGATATCGGATGTATTCATCCTCGGGAGAGGTCTTTACTTATCCTATGGCGATGCGAAAAACTGGGCCCCCGAACAAGTTTCAAATAGAGTTCCCCTCTCACACACACACAAGACAATCGTCCTCAAGAATATTTTTAATCGCTAGGATCAATTTTTTTTATTTTATTTATGCTATTTTCATTTATTTTCAACTCTTTCTGATTATTCTTCATTTTATTCATCCATAATTTGAATAACTGAATTTTTTTCTATCCCAAAAGAATCAGAGACAAAAGATTGTATAATTTTCCTTTAGTTTGAGGGAAAAAAAAAAAATTCTTTATTATAGAAGAATTTATTTTGTAAAAAATTTTTTTTTGAATTTTAGAATAATTAAATAATTATAGTTTTTTCTTTCTTTTTGTAAAAAGAAAATCCAAGTCTTTGGAAATACAGAGAAGAAGAAGAAGAATCAGAAATCTAAGTTTTTCGAATGTGATTCTTACAGGAAATTCCGCAGATCCTGTTTCAGGCGTTATTCACGCCCACTCAACGTGGTTCTATAGAATACGATTTCAAAATTATCAGTTATAACAATAATGTGAGGCACAATAAGCGCTTTGTTGCTGCTGTTGCTGCTATGCAACATTGTATAGGATGGAAAATCTTGTATTTTAAGAAGAAAAAAAAAAAGGAATCATTAAGGGCGTTTATCAAAAAAATGCAGATCTTGAGAAAAAAATATTTATTTGTCATTTAAAAAATTAAATTAATAAT
>JUFY01022499.1:0-18390 GCA_001855655.1 Leptopilina clavipes
TTAAAATTTAATATTAATATTTTAATTTTAATATTAAAATTTAATATTAATATTTTAATTTTAATATAAAAATTTAATATTAAAATAAAAATATTTCAATATTTTAATTTTATAAACAAACAAAATTATTTCAGGACTGTCAGTACCACCATCCGGTACATAAAATATCTTTCATCGCTCAAGATATGAGCGATTCAAGAGCATTTGGTTATATATTTGGATCTCCCGACATGGGGCATCGATTTTTCGGT
Source organism: Leptopilina clavipes (assembly GCA_001855655.1). NCBI lineage: Eukaryota > Metazoa > Arthropoda > Insecta > Hymenoptera > Figitidae > Leptopilina > Leptopilina clavipes. The sequence goes on from JUFY01022499.1 coordinate 252, forward strand.
ATCAAAACCGATAAGGCTGCAAGTCAGGTAAATTCCGTCAATAATCATCATTTATATTTTGAAGTAGTTAAATATTTTAAATATTTAATATATAATAACTACTTTAAATATAATAAATATTTTAAATATAATAAATATTTTAAATATCCTTTACAAATGAATGTATAAGTAGGATATTTAAAACTGTTTTGCATCAATTTGCGAAGGGAATAATTTCATTGTGAATGCGGCGCAAAAAATTATATTTACAGAAGACAACAACAGTTTGAGAGAATAATTTTGACATTGAACGACGGCTATTCTAATTCTATATAATAGTGTGTAAATAATTGCGTTACTTTGTCGGTTTGTTGCAATTAACTCCCTATACGATTACTAATGTTGTAAGTTTCGGATTATGTGCGCTTGGTTTGACTCCCTTTTTCGAAAAAGGATTTTTACATCACACCCCGCTTCTTAAAATTCAAATCAACCTTCGATAGCATTTTCTGTTTAACTACTACTTCAATTTTCCACTCCACTGATGATGACAAAATACATTATCGAATTATTTCTATTATATTATATATTGTAATTTTGAGGGAAATTTTTCCAAACGAAATTTATTATTAGAAATAATAAATAACAATTAAATTACAATTTTGTAGAGAATTAATTTTTTTCGACACAGGTTGTAATTGCAATGAGGGATCTTTTTCAAGTGGTTTTTGAACTTAAGAAGAAAGAAATTGAACTTGCAAAGCAGCACATTGAACAAACAACAATAAAGTTTCATCCAAGTGGAATTTTTGTTGAGCCATCGCCAGATACAAAGGTACGTGGGTCATTTAGGCTTTAAGCTTTTTTTTTTTTGTTCTTTTTTCCCTTAAATATAATTTTTTTAGCCTTTGAAATTCGTATTTAAAACCTGCAGAGAATTAGAGTCGATGCTAACAATGAGAGAATGAGAACAGTATATGAGGAGGTCGTTCAAAAAGTACGTCACCAATTTTAAGCTGCTTTTCCTGTCAGATTTTTTTTATTGATCCATCATCATTGACTTCACGAAGTTCGATTTTTTTTTATTAATTATTACCATGTTGAAAAAAATCATTTTTTGGTGACGTGATTGTTAAATGGCCTCGAATTAGAAATTCAAGAAGAAAGCAAACACCATTTTTATTTCGGTTTTGAAACAAAATTGATATCTCGTGATAAAGAGATTAATTCGTTAAAAAAAAAAGATTGAGAGCATTAAGATCTTGGAATCTGTATCGTGAAAGACGCAAAAGTGTCTGCTACTTCTTGTGTAGGGTGCGGCAGGTAGCGAGACTTCTCACCATCGGACAATTTCCGAAGTCGAGAAATCTATTGGGAGAAAGCACGAGTCACAAAGTGGAGTGGTAGCCGATCTTTTGGACCTACAGTTTGAACTGAACTCGTTACAGCAGGGCATTCGACAAATGGACAAGATAACACCGGACAACCCAAGGCCGAGTGAGGATTTATTTGATGCTGATCCCTTCGGTGATTCATTCGCTAATATGAAAGTAATTGATTCAATTTGAAAAAACTTCAATAAACCAAAATTGATTCAAGTTTTTCAAGTATAATCATTGAATTTCCAGGTGAAAGATAGCGTTCAACCAATTCTGCCGCCGCCGCCATCATCCAAAAAAAGTCATCTCGATCGACAGCAATCTGTACAGCAAACTTCAACTTCCTCTTCATCGAGTCCAGTTACAACTGTAACTAGCAAAAGTCCACCTCCTTATGGTTCCACTCATTGGTTTGACAAGGAAACAGAAGATTTATTCACCGACGGAGAACTTTCCAATCTGTCCAAGAATCTCACCTACGATAAAGACAGTGTAAGTATTTTAATTGACACAATTTCAATAAGAATATTTGTGAAAAAGAAATTCATTTTTCAGAACTCGAGTACACGTTACTATAAAACTCAACAGGTGGACGTTTTTACGGAACTAGATCCTCTGGGAACGGGATCAAAAAAACCATACGTTGACAAAAAAGATTTTTTCCAACACTTGAAAAATCCCCCAAAAAAAGTATTGAAAGATCTCGCCACTACAAGTTCCAGTGAAACATTTCCAACTGACTTCAAAATGTCGAACATTGATTCAATAGAACCCGTCAAGGTGGAAAACAACGAGGACAATAGTTTCGCAAATTTTGAAAAATTCAATGAAGACGAAACAAGTCCAAGAACAAGTTCACCATTATTAAAGAGAGAAACATCACCGAGAAATAATTATCAACCGCTTTCCGTTTCCCTGCCACCCGAGGAGGAGAGACAAAAGAATTTCAACTCGAGTACATCAATTCTAACCAAAATGGATCGCGACTCCACTGAATCCACACAAGGATTGATCAAAATTCCAAGTCCGAGAAAATATCTACAATATTCGAGAAAAGATTACGGAACTGACAATCGAACACAATCGATGGATAAATCATTTCCGATTGATTTCTCCAGTGGTGATTCACCAGCTTCACCGTTAAAATCATGCAGTTCGGAGGCAACATCGAGACTTTCTAATTCCAGTGTTGAAATGGATAATGTTCCAGAACCACCGCCAAGAGGATCGGGAAGCATTTTAATAAATCCACCTCCATTGCCACCGAAGAAGCAAAATTCCCGGGGGGTGATAAAACCACCGCCTCGACCTCCTTACAGTGAAGGGCATTTTCACTATGATTTCCTTGAACGGGAAGAAGGCTCACCATCGCCAACAAGAAAGGAAAGGAACAAAAGTCCTGCTAGAGATGTCAAGAGTCGATTTGATGATAATTTCAGTCCACCGATGCCACAATTACCAAAACGATCTGAACAATCAACCCTTTCGGATTCGAGTTTTGAGGATTCTTTCAGTTCCATAATTCCCCCCTCGTTGTCCACGTTGTTTCAAAATAGTGGAGAAAATCAACCATCAGATGTTGAATTTAAAAAACCAAAACCCCCTCTATATATTACTTTGAGCCAATTGACGTCTTCAAATCTGAGTGAATTAGCGACAAGTCTAAATATGAGTATCGACGAATTGACAAATTTAACTCTTCAACAACTCACTGAATGTTTAGCGGAATTATCATCAAAGGAGACAAAGAAGGTCTCAACGCCAATTGCAGAAAAGACACCAAAGACATCTGCAAAAATGGTTGAGACCGCCTTCGTTTCTAACGAACCACTATTCAAGGCGAATTTCGATCAAGAATCAAAAGACAATACCTACGATAAATACGCAGTATTTAGGGAACTGCTTCAAACTGAGAAAAATGATTCCAAAAATGATTCAATTGACACGGAAATCAGTGAAGAATCAAAACAACCGGACGATGAAGTGGAAAATTTGGATATTGTTGCATTGAAGAATCTCACTGTGAAATTACCACCAGTGAATGACATTGATTCCCTCAAAGAAACACCGGACGATGAGATACGATGCGAATTTCCTGAAACAAAAATAGAGAGTATAATGACAAGAATAGAAAACAAGGAGGAAGAGAAGAAACTTTCGCGTGATTCATCAAAGGATAGTGAAGAGGATCAAAACGAAGAAAGTGAAGAGACAAATAATAAATCGCCATCAAATGAAACGGAGAATTTACCAGAAAAAATTGAAATCAAACAATCAACATCGACGTCAAGTGACAGATATGCGGCCCTGAGGGAAATAATGGAAGTACCCCTCGATATTGAAACAGTAGAATCAACCAATTATATTACCTCACCAAGTAAAAAATCGCCTGTAAAATCCGCTGATGTTGATCTAATGAGTCTATTCACTGACGCGCCACCCCTTCCACCAAAGAATAATCAAAAAAATACAAAAGCAGTAATGGACATATTCGAGGAAATTAAAATGCTCAATGTCGAAACGCCAACGACGACAGTGAATAAATCAATGTCTGGTTTTGAGGATATTTTCTGTCCCCTTTCGGAAGTCCATTCGGATGGGAAGGCAATAAAAGAGGAAGAGGAGAATTGGGCAAAGTTCGATACAAATGTCTTCCAATTGGAGAAATCTTACGGTGAGAATCATGGTTCGATTGGAGGTACTTCACCATGGTCACCGGATGGTAAAGAATTCTACAAGGAGCCAACGACGAGAATGAGACATTCGGGAGAGAGTGATAACGAGTGGAAGGATGAGGAGGAAAGTGAGGAGAGTAATGGGAGATATAGAGGAAAAGAAATGCCAACGGGACGTTATCCATTGTATACTGGTCTTGACGAAGGTGTCTGCTATGAAGAAACTGAAACAGGTGACAAGGATCGAAGTTTTCGTGATAAAATTGGAAAGAAGACGCGTGGTGTACCTTGGAGTAAGCCAGTTCACAGAATTCTTGAACCAACGCCTTGGCATGAGGACACAAGATGGGAGGAGGAGAGAAAGAGGCATATACATAGAAAAATTCCCTATAAGGATGAGGAGGAGTACAAGGCCTATTGGAAATGTAGACACAAACAAAGGCCTTGGAATGGTGATCGAGAGGGCTTCTGTCCACATGATGATCCCTATTACGGAGAGGAGCGAAACAAAAGAAGACTGATGCTATGGAACGAGGAGAGAGACAGTAGGGAGAGATTTAGCAGCCAGGAGAGTATGGGTTACGAGGATGAGGAAAGATGGTCAAGAAGGGAGTATGAGAGAAGAAGATGGGAAGCCGACTGCAGTCGAATGTACGGAAAGCATGATCCATACTACGCAAGGGATGCCAGACACTATGATTATCCACCAGCGTGGGAGGAGGATTACCTTCCCGAACGGACAGACGATTCCCCCAGGTAAGAACTGAAAAAAACGAAACATTTTCTCAAAGTCAGGTAAATTTGCTTCTGCGCATGTAATTATTGTAAAACCGGCATAATTTCTGTTTAGATACGCCTCAAGAAAGAGACACTGGCCAAAAAGACCCAACAGTGCAAATGATGGGAGAAATCAGGAAGTCTATTGTCCAGGACCACCTTTATATTCCATGTCAAGATCGGAATGCAGTGACAATGATTCCGATCCATATCACAGACCTCACAGATCGAGAAGTCGCGACAGTTATTGGGGTAGTGATCAAGAATTCGATAATTGGGGTGAACGACCCTATTGGTCAGAGGGAGCGGACTCGAAGAATGACTCATTTCACAAAAGAAGAATCAACAGGCATAGAACGAGAGTACAGGCAATTTTATCACAAAATTCACCATTCGAAGATGACTTCACTCAACCAATCGAACGCAGTGAACCATCAGTAGATTCATTAAATGCCGAAACGCGAAATCGCGTCGATGTCGAACTAAAAAAGTCCCCTAGTCCAAAAAATGTCAAAGAATCCGGCAAAAGGGAAACCAGATCATCATCATCATACAAAACATCGAGTTACTTTGAAGATGATTTGACGCCAACAGCGAGTGCATCAAGTGACGCTTCTGATCGTGCGAGACTCAGTACGGAACTTAAAGCAACACCTGAGGAATTACCATCTGATGTTAAGATTCAAGATACGTTTGTCAATGATGAGAGTAATAGGGACAGTTTTTTCAATGGCGATCAACGTTTCGATGATGATGATGCATTCACATTTCGCTCCGAATTGGAAGATCAAGTGTCAGAAAAGTCCAGTACATTGAAGAATAACACTAGGCCAAATAAATATGCAAGTAACAAAATTAAGAGTGACCAATATATCAAAAAGTCTGAATCAGTCAACATTTTTGCACGTGAGAATGATCCATTTGACGACGATGAATTTTTCAACTGATCCAAGGCCTCGGGTTCTAAAAAAAGAACTGGATCACCACGCATTACATGGGATCAGAGCACTTGCATTTCCTATTCGCGGCAATCTCAAGGAACATAATAATAATTATTATCCTCCCGACTTCGAAACGAAGAATATTTTTATATCGGTCGAGCATATAATAGAAACATTCTCTTTTCCCTAAATAATTAATAATATGATTTTGTTTTTGAATGTAGTGAACTGTTACAGAAAACCCAAGAGAATTTTCTCAAACGACTGATGGGTTTTTTATTCCAATTTAATTTTGCAGCAGATACACTAACTGTCATAAATAATGATACCTTTGGAATGAGAAATTCATCATTACCAAAAAAAAAGTCTCAAGTATAAATAAAATTGTAGTTAGTATTTATAATCAATTTTTGACTTGATTAGAAGTTCACTTTAATAATAAAATCTGACAAGGGTTGCTACGATTTTTCCTGAACAAAATTCCATGACTTTTCCAAGTTTTCCAGGGCTCAAATAATATTTTTCCATACTCTATATTCCATAGCAAAGAAAATTAATATTATTTTGATAAAAAACCATTTTCCAGGTATTTTATACTTTTTCCCTGACTTTTCCCTGACTTCTCCATACAGAATAAAATGTATGTGACTATTTAGAATTATTTAGAATTATTTATCGTAAATATAGTAGAAATTGGTTTGACTTTGTTATTAAATAGTTGCTAAATCTTTGTTTGACGTTTTTCAATTACGACCAAGTTTGACAGTTAAGTATCTGCGGCATTCTAGGCAAATAAACGTTTTTAAATAAATTATTTTACGTGCAATTATTAGAATGTTTTCTTTCTAATATTAAAAGACTTGAGAGAAAAATTGTGAGCGTGTATAAAATTAAAACTTGTATGAATAATAATTGTTATATACCATTAGTGAATTTAACGTGTGCCCTTGACTGCTGAGTGATAAAAATCGCTAAATTATCAGTCTAATTTACTTTCTACTGATGTAAAATAAAATTAACAGATCCATCTCGCTGTCATTTTAGTAAAATTTTTCAAAAAAGAAAAACACTAATAAAATTGAATGTTATTCCTTATATGTTAATATATAACAAGACAGCGAGTGATCGTATATTAGAAACAAATACGTTTTTATTATTAATTATTAATAATAAATAAATTTTTGTTTTAATAAACAAAAGTTTGCATGGTTACATTGTAAATGGCAACTTTGTTTTTAACCCTCGAAATATTGGATTAAAAATCCAAACAAAAAAACAAAAATCTAGTCAATAAATTCACGCTTCTCTTAAATGTTGTAACTTTTAAATTTAAAAATATTGACGAATGACAATATTTGCATTGATTCCTAGATGATTCTATAACATTATAAGATAAACTCTGAAAAAAGTGACAGTACGAGGGTTAATTACACTCATGATACAATAAACGATCAATAATATTGAATTACAGAAATACTTTTTTAAAAGAAAAATATATAGGAAAAATGAATTGTTGAATTATTTATTTTCAAATATCGCTCTAGAAGAATTGTATAAATGTGTGCAATGTAACTAATATAAAAAGAGAGAGAAAAAAAATTAAAATAATACATCAGGGAATCTAAAAATAAACTCAAAACCAACTTAGGCAAATTGTATAACTAATAATAAAAGCTGTTTATTGTATAGAAAAAACTCGTACTTCATGAATAACAGTTTATCTTGATCGGTAACAAGAAAGCATATCCAACAATAAAGATTTTAAATAAAATAAAATTTAAAAAAAAAATTAAATTCACATTTAAGAATTAATTTCATCCACTCATTAAATTTTTCTCCCTTATCTATATGCGATTTTATCAAATAAAAAAAATTACGGCTTTTTTAATTTGTTTTGAAAGAAATTTTTTTATTATGATTGAAATAGATATTTTTGAAAGGAGAGACAATTTTTTACCAAAAAAAAATTATCTCGTTTTTAATTTGTTTTGAAAGAAAGTTTTTCTCACGATTTTAAAATATATTTTTTCGAAAGAAGAGAGACAATTGCGGATATTTAGCGCTGACATCGCTGGGCACTTGAAATGTTTATGGATATTTAATACACCCCACTTGGAAAATTCTTTTTCCCGTTCACTGCAGCAGATTTTGTTTGAAATTTTAGGTCAAAAAAGAATCAGCGGTGTTAAGGATCATGTATATTAAAATATTCTTGGCGCGAGGCAATATTAATAATTTCATTTTCTTCTGAGTAACACTCGAGCCAAGAGAGAGAGAGAGAGAGTTCGTCTATTTGAAAGTCAATAAGATGCAAATCAACCGGAAAGGATCCGAATAAGTGGTCTATCCTCCTCCTATGTACCCGAGAGAAACGAGATCGAAACTTCATTGCGGCGCTTTGGTAAACACTTGAACGCTTTTTCTCAACCTATATGGAATATTGATAAATCTACAACCCTCAAATCGCTCTGATGTGGGTACTAATATGTATGAAGCATCCTTTTTTTATCCACGCACATAATGGCTGATTTTAAGGAGCGTTTTTTCCAGAACAAAACGCTCTCTTCAGAGAGCGTCAAAAATTCTAAAAAAAAAAAAAAAAATTCAAGGAACAATTTTACGCAATGTCCTATAAAGTTGAAAATTTGCCTCATTAACATTGAATTTTAACCCTGATTGGTAAATTCAACACAATTTCGCGGAATTTCGATTATTTTTTAATTTCCCTTTGCGATTATACGAATTTTGAAAATAGATTAGAATATTGTGAGAAAATTCAGTAAAAAAGAACAAAGAATTCAAAAAATGGATATGAAACCACAGATAAGAAATGTTAGTTTCGTTTACGAATCTTGATATACATATATATTATCTAAAACTTTGTTCTAGAACTGTTCATGAAAAGCCTTACATTTTGAAACCCCACCTCCTGAGTATAGTTGTTGAGTTAACCCGTGTATACTCGCGTTGGTGGTGCAAACGTACTCAAAGACTGAAAGTACTTTTGTTCTAAAGGAGTGTAGTGAGAGAGAATTGGAAAATGGGAGGGGGTAAGTGCAGTGAGTGGGTGGAGACAATCGGAGGCTATATATATATATGAAATGAACCAAGCTCTCTCGTCAAATACAATTCCAAAAAAAAGGGTACAAGAAATGTTTATAATTGGGATTGTCGGTCTGTTGTTATGTTCCAGAGTTTCATATTTTTAGGGGAAATAGCATTTGAAGGAGGAACCTCCTCCACACAACGCTTGCGTTATTTTCATCATCACAGTGTGGGTGACTTATTTTCCTTCCATTGCTAAACGCATGTTACACATGCGTGCGTTAATGCTCAAAACCTTTGTCGAAACACTTCTCGTCGAGTGCATTCGAAGACTCGACCTCCGTGTAATTCTCGCTTTGTTCCAAACCGAAAATCTCTACAGGGCTCAGAGAGAGAGAGCGTTCGGGGGGATAAAAGGTATTACGGAGTCGATTAGTGTGTACAGGACCGACCACCAGGAACATTGTGTGGGGTTCACAATCGACGAAATCAAAGAGGAACTCTTCAAAAATCCACTTTTTTTCATCTTTACATCAGAAATTGGAAAATTTTATACCCAAACGTTTCGTTATTTTTCCATAAAATAAAAACACCACGTAACTTAGCACAAAAATGTCATGGAAAACAAATTTTACTTACCACGCCTTTAAATAGAGGCGTGGCGAAAAGACTCCGCCCTTTATTAGGCGGAGTCTTCGTCCACTAATTATAAAGAGAAACTGAATTTCAAATGACAATAAATGTGCTTAAAGGCACATTTATTGTCTTTAGGCACATTCGATTTAAAAAATGAAATTTTTTTTTCAGGTGAGATTCATTTCAAAAATTAATGACTTGATACAAAATTGGGCCTATTTGAAAAAATTTCGTCCAAAACCAGGTAAAAATGGGCGTGTTTCCAAACAGGCGATTGTTTTACAAAAAGGCGTTTCCTAAGTTCAACGAATTATATGTTCAATACGGGCCTTTTTTGAAACCACGCCTACTTGAAGGAACTTGCAAACCAAGCACCGCCTACAAAAAAAAGAAATTCCACTCTAGATTCTAGTAATTTAGGATTTTAGACCAAATTTAGAATTTAGATCAAAGAATTTATGAACCAAAGTAATCCCACCAAACACTAATTATTATTATACTATCAATACAAGTTTCATCTTCTTAACCACGCCCCTTAATGGGCGTCTCTAATCTAACCACTGCCTACAAAAAGGCGTTCCCAAACGACCACTGTATAGCCACGCCTACTTATCGGACTTTTCAAAGCAAGCAAACCAATTCGAAATTAGATTTCCTAATCATAGATACAGAATATATGATTTTCAAACAACCATTTTATTGTCTTGCAAAATGGAAGCTCTGGAATGTTTTAGAAACAAATTCTAATTAGAAAAATACCGGATTTGGTTAAAAATAGAAATGAAGAACAAAACTGAGGGGAAATAATTTGCCGCTATTAAAAATTGAGGGGTGGACACTAGAGAAAAAAAAAGTGTCGGAATGAAAAAGAAAAATGTGCGGTTGAGTAGAAAGATAAAGAGGTGATATCAGCAAGGCAGAAAATGTATATTTGAGATTGAGGGGGAAAGAAGGGGTAAAGTGGCATCTTAGAAAAGATGCAAAGCCGACAGTATTCTTTGTGACGGGCATAAAACTGGCAGGTTTTGTAAGGCCTCTTCACACTACTTCCTTTGCTCTTTCTCTCTCTCTCTCTTTCTTTCTTCTTATTTTCCAGAGAGCAAAGGGGGACATTATCGGCGTTTCTCGCCCGCGCGCGTGCTCTATTCTCTCTACACACACGCTTTACAAGTTTCCCTTTGAGGGCGGGATATTTACCAACATCCAAGATGGCGGTATAATCTGTCAAGCTCCCACAGTCCCACAAAAGTCGACGAGTCACCCATCGACGACGTCTTTGCCCCGAGTTTCTTCCTTCCTTTTGAGTCTACTGTAATCTCAAGGCGTCATCACCCGCAAGAAAGAACGAGTCAAGTATTTGATAGTCGCTGACTTTTCTAAAAAAGGTTTTAACTTATCGTGAATGAAATTTTTTCCTCCTCTAAATATACGCCCTTTTATTCCCCATCAGCTTCTGAAAAATGTTTTTAAATTATTATTTTTCCACAGGGCAATTTGATGGAAAATTTTCTAAATGAGAAATCTTAGACGAAAGCGAATAAGAGAAACAGGTGTATTTAAGGGGTATTTAATCGAAATTTGCGCAAATGAATAAAAAAGTTGTTTGGAAAGAAATCCGCGGATTATTCGACACAAAAACGTAAATATCTTTTCTCCCTCTATTCAACCCCTATATATGCTCCCGTTCCTTGGTTTGTCAGCACACAATGCACAATAAAAGAGCATTAGATCGTCGGCTTTGTTGAATGACTGCCACGACTTCTTGATACAATGGTGCAGTTCCCACTTGGGCGCAGAGTACTCGAAACACCTGGCAAACAAGGAAACAATGCACGCCTCTTGGATACTCTTCGACGGGATTTCGCGTATTTTTGGCCACACGCTCACTAACAAATTATCACCACACACTTTATCTTTATTTCAATACTCCTATTTCTTTTCATCCACGGTAAATATTAATATAGTACCATATAACAATTATATAATTGAAATTTTCCAAGATCAAATCTCAAATGAAGAGTTTTTTTCACAACTGCTAAATTTGCCATCATCCAGAAATTAAATTATCGTGAATCTGTTTTGATTTTCCCAATCTTTGTTTACTATTCATGAGGATAAAAATGCAACTGCATGGTTTTTCAACACCTGCAGTTAAGTTGAACTACAAATTCTCTAATCACATATATATACATCATTCAGATAACTATTTTATATATATTTATCAAAGGGGTGGATTAATTCCATTCATGTCAGAAAGGGATGACAAAAGATCCCCCTTTTTATTTTCATTCAATGAAATAAACGTCTAACAAAACAAATATTAAATTTATAATCGCCGATAATGTCCAAATGTAAAAAGAAAGTTATCAGCAAATTTTCCAGCTAGTGGAAAAAATATTTTTAAAATTTAAAATGGTCCAGAAATATTCTCTATTATAAAATGTATATAAAATGTATAAAAAGTTCCATCATTGCGCAGAGACGAAATAAATGGAAAAAAATATTTTTTAACGCGCAATGTCGAATATGCTTTTCACGTAGAATGCGGAAAACTCGAAAGAGATTTATTGGGCATAGAGAGTAAGTGCAATAATACCAGATTATTTGCATCGCGAAGCCGTGTGTACGGGTAAACATAATATTCGCTCTCTCTGCCAGTTCTGTGAACCGATACGAAACAGGAAGGTATGTATCCGTCCGTCTGTCTGTATCTGGATGGTTGGCTGCCTGCCTGCCTATATATCTCTACTGTGTACAACTGCCGCGTAATGCAGATTCTATTTGAGCTGCCTCAGGGATGTTAATTTGTCATATGTGAAACTCCCCCCTCTCTCTCTCTCTCGTTTCACAGGACTCAATCCTACGCGTTGGGGCTCAATAATTTTACCAAGACGAATATTTACACAATGCCAAACTTAATTACTATTCTTTCTCACAGTAAACATATTATATGTTTCACTGTATTTGTTACAGGAATAAAGCAAAATTTTAACCATATAATCTAAATTATTTCTAAATTATTTTCCTAAATTTTCCTTTCACCCTAATATATGCTAAAAACGTCTTATTTGTATTTTTATTTTCTATATATTACACGTATATGTACTCGGTATTCTCCCCCCCATCCCCCAAAGAAACCACTTTGTAATATACAAGAATTGGAAAAAGTTTTGAGACATATATCCGAAACGTTCCCAAGAAATCTATGTGCATTGATATACTTTTCTCCCCCCTCCCCCTTGGAGTTCTAAATTTTTTTTCTCTCGAAAGAATATATATTAAAAATCAGTGGTTTGTTTTGAAATATACTGGTGATTTTTAATTCAGATATGATAAAAATTTCAATTAGGAAGAATTCAATTCAGGAAGAATTTTTCTTTATATTAGGATTCGAATATTCCACGCGACAGTTCAAGTAGTATAGGAAACAGTTTGGTCAGACCGTGGGTCAGACATATGGATATAAAACGAGGCGCAATGCTCGAGATGAAAATGTTGAATCTCATTTCAGAGTTATACTTATATTGTGATTATAGAATTGTTTTTTTGATAATATTATTATTTTATGTATCTATACAATTCTTTTATTTATTATTTTGTACTTTTTCTCAATTTTGCTATTTATTATCATCCTTATAGTATTTTTAAAATACTATAAAGTCTCTTACAGTATTTTCAAAATACTATAAATTCTATTAAATTATTTTCAAAATACTATAACGTTTCTTATAGTATTTTTAATTTTCAAAGTACTATAAAGTCTATTACAGTATTTTCAATTTTCAAAATACTATAAAGTCTATTACAGTATTTTTTTTAAAATATCATAAAGTCTCTTACAGTATTTTCAAAATACTATAAAGTCTATTAAATTATTTTCAAAATACTATAAAGTCACTTACAGTATTTTTAATTTTCGAAATACTATAAATATACGAAATACTAATAAATATACGATCTAGGACAAAATAAATCCCACTTTGTAAAATAATATTAAAAATAGGGAAATAATTACTCACGTGTGGCATTATTTTTGAAACGTAGTTAATTCATCCAGATTCAAAATTCGTAAATATAGAGTCCAATTGTCGTCAAAATTTTCCCAGTTTCAAGAATTTAGGAAATTTGAAAAATATGTTTCCAAAGTCAAAATCGACAAATGTAGTCCAACTGCTTATTCACTTTTTGATGGGTTTTCCCAAGAATTGAAGAAATCCGAAAAATGCGGTTCAAAATTCGTAACTGTAGTCCAACTGCGTCGTCAAGTTTTTTTCCCGCAGAGTTTCAAGAATTCGAGAATTGCGAAAAATACGATTTCAAAATTCTCTCCAGGCTTCAAATTTAGTCCAACTGCAAAATAAATAAAAAGTTATTCCTGAAAATATGGCGTGGCGAAAAAAATTATATTTTTTAATTTGCGGAAAAAGCATACGTTTTAACAATAAATTTTTATCGGACTTAACTATTTTCGTGAAATTTTATTCTCAATTAGGAATAATAAAAAAAAAGAATTGTGCATTTTAGCTTTGATAATAAATAAAATAAGCAATTTTTTTTTTTTGAAAATACGACTCTTATTTTTCTATGTGGCGGAAAGCTATGTGAAAACCATGGAAAAGAATGCGGAAAACTTTCTTCAATGATTGTATATATTGACAAACAGTGAATTATAATATAAAAATTAACAACTAATGGGATATTCGATAATTGAAGAATTGGATGATCACGCGGATCAAAAAACCACAGTGTAATCAAAATCGTTAACCGCCGTCTTTTTCTTATTATCCCGTTTCTCTTCCTCCCAACTGAATTACTTTGCCATCAATATTCTAAAATCCTTTTTTTTCCCTCCTCCCTCCTTCTTTCATTCAAACAGAAAAACAATTGCCTCGCGTCGGTAACAATTCGAACAATTGCGCAAGTTAAGTTTGATCGACCATTCGAGGCTGTGACGTGAAAATATAAAACGCTATCAATCGTCGTCTCTCAAAATGGAAACCAGGTTTAAAGGCAATTAGCGAGTTGGAGATTTGCGAGTGACAAGCTCAGGGGTGTATACTTTATAAGGGTTGTATATCCTCTCTCTCTCTTCTTTTTTTTTTTTTAAAGCAAAAAAAACGAGAGAAGGCAGATGCAGTGTGAAAAGGAGATGAGGGAGAGAAAAAGATTGGGAAACCATCTCAATGCAGGGATTCCGAGGTAGCTACTTCACCTCATCCACCGAGGCAATGACCAATATTATGATAATTCAAGTCTTCCCTTATAGTGGAAATCGTGCGCTCATCCGCCCCCGGGGGCCGCCATGTTTGTGGAGGCGTGGTTTTCCAGTTGCCCGGACGACCGTCGGCGTTATCTGGATATCGACCTGGTGCGGCGGAGGGTTGCTAGGCTTCTATCCGGGAGGGAAAATGTTATCACGGCTTTGTGGTGGCTAAGATAGCAATTCCCGGCCTGTCTCCGTCGACGAGGAACCTCTTTTGCCTCTCTGTATATACTGATTCTCCTTGTATGGTGCCACGAACACGTGTGTGCGAGACTTGCGAACACGTGTGTGAGCCTTGGGACCTCGCACGTTATCAGGAATCTGGAGAATGTGTGTGTACCAGAGGTGATATTAGATTCTTGGGCAAAGTTTTCGCATGATCGAAGTCTTTGGAGACGACCTTCTCTCTAGTTGAGTCGTCTCTCCTTTTTTCCTTGTGACTCCGCACCGTTAGAGTCATTCGAAGGACTTATATACCACTGGGATGGCATTTTACTCCCTGTCCGGGATGGCATTGATTTTCTCATTCGCGTGCAAGAAAAGATAATAGTCAGCGCCATGTTATTTCTCGATTTTACTCCCGCGCGACATCATCTCAGATTAGAATATCCATCAGTTTTTTTTTTTTTAAGAAGCGAGAATCAACAGATGAATCGTATACTCCAACCTGCAATGATAATCACACTTTTAGAAAATCCCAAGGGATTCAAATTATCATAGATCAATCCAATAATAAATAAATTCGATATTTTTTCAATTCCCCAAAAATAGAGTTTTAAATTCTAAATTCTTCCTTCAGCAAATTTCATACTCTTCACATATTGAAATTTTCGATAAATTCAATAAAAACATCAATGATGGAAATTAAATATACAAAATTGTTAATTTCTCCATTTGGAAAAATATCAAAATAAACGTATTCTCACAATTTGCAATTAAATATTGGTGGAATTTGGTAATAAATCGCAAATGGGAAAATTATAAACGATTATTGATATAAAGGGAAAATTTGATATCTGTATTAATTTTATTTTAATTTAACTAAATTGTTACATCACTCAAATGAATATCAGTAGTGTCTGTAATGCAATAATTATTTCTACTCGTTTCATTATTTATATGATTTTAATTTACATTTTAACATCAAATCAAAATGTTCGCAAAGAAAAAAGTGAAAAAGTAAAATTGAATATTAATTATAGCGACATTTTTTCAATTATCTACCGCGATACGATTATACATTCTATAATGAATACAAAGAATTCTATTTTTTATTACCGCAATAGAATAAACATTCGTGTGAATTTTTATATCTGTAATGAGAATCTTTCTATAATATAAAAGAAAAGTCGGTGTATTGGATTCCAAGATTTGTCTCTCAATTTCCTTTCATTCCTGAGAAACATTTTTTACTATTTCATTTCTCCACTTCGGAAAAACTTAATCTAAACGAACTTTCTCTCTTTTAAAATATAGAGAAAACTTGCGGTAACAATAAATATTTTACATATGAAAATTATAATATAATAAATATAGAATTTATTATACGTAATATTATTTTAATATTTTAATATTTTAATATTATTTTAATAATATTAAAATATTTTAATATTATTTTAATATTTTTATTCAGAAGTATTTTCCGAAATGTTTGAGAATTGAAGTTGTAATTTACATATTATATGCGGATCATTTTGGATTTTAAAATATTCAAATAGTATTATTCAGCCTTCGGGCAATTTTCAAACTCATAAAGATGTTTTTCCTGCAACCTTGTTGATTGCAGAACACAGTATTGTTGACTTATTGTTAAGCCTTGACATTGACTGCGAAGGTATACACTTGATGTTTAATAATCCATGCAAGATATGCGCACAAAATGATAAGAAATTGCAATGATGAACTTGCGAAATCCCCCCGGACTTTTCTATAGATTTATTATAGTGATAAAAGTTTGATAACAAATCATTATTATACTAAGTATGATTTTCTTAAGTGAAAAACTTTTGACAAGCTCAAGAGCTCTCGATTATTTTTCCCTTATCATGCACACAATGTATTAGAAAAATTATATCTTTTATCAATAAACCGTTTTCTTATGCTATCAGCCGTACAATACCATTGCAGATAACACGTGTCAACTGTTACAATAGTCATTAATAATTCAAATTTTTAATTCAATTCTTCTAATTCAATTTTTTAAATTCAACTCTTTTAATTTAATTTTTCAAATTCAACTCTTTAAATCCAATTTTTCATATTCAACTCTTTAAATTCAATTTGAAATTGACAATTTTTGAAATTTAATTTTCAATTGACAACTATAAAAATTCAATTTAAAATTGACAATTTAAAAAATTCAAAATTCAATTTAAAATTGACCATTTAAAGAATTGAATTTTCAATTTAAAATTGACAATTTAAAAAATTCAATTCAATTCAATTCAATTTTAAAAATTCAACTTAAATTTGACCATTTTTGAAAAAAATTTAATTTAAAATTTCCCAAAAAGGCAAATTTTGATAAGAATAATGAGTAAATGATTTTAAATATATTATACGTTTCAAACCTGAATAAATAATAAAGAAGAAATTTGTTTGGGTATTGAAGAAAATAGATTTAAAAACAAATTTAATGCCTAATGACAATTGAGATTCAACAGGCGTGAATCATATTGTACCATAACAATGGACTCAATCTAGAGAAAATGTAACCCTAAATTTGTATACCGTTTAGAATCTGCGCGTCTGGAACTCTGAACCGTTTACATATAAGTGAAACTACTTTGAGGGATAATTTAGAAACTATTGACAAACAGATTTATGTCGAACAAACAAATGTCGAAAATAAGTTTTACGTCACTGAGACTCGCTATGTGAAATACAAGACGAGATTTTTGTTAAATTAGTTTCACACCAAAGTTAACCTGTGAAATTTATACTTTAAATGGAAGAAAAACTTTCCCTGTAAATTAACAACATGTAGAAATTTTCCCTCGGGAGAATAAATAATCATCATCATCATCAATAATGAAGGTTAGACGACAAAAGTTGAGAATGGCGTTTATCATGCATAAATTGGCATGAAATTAACCGCAACTGAGGAAACTATTTTGTCTCATGTGATGTTTTGGTGCAGTGTTGCAAATTAGGCGCGGGAGTTGACAATAGTCTCAACGAGACTAGAAATCCTCGACGAGATCGTTAAGCGTGAACGTCGTCGTCCTCTTGTCGTATCTCGTGCGTATACACACACCCCTTTAATCGGTCGTCGAGTGTGTGTGCATTTGGAATGTAATATATCCCGGCGGGCACGTGAACGTCACGTGCCAGTAAGTGTTTGTTTCGGTTTGTATTGTAATGAATGTAATGAAATATAATTGCGGATTAGCTCGCCGGATCAGGGTTCAATTAAAAAAATAACGAAAATTTACACTCGTTACA